>BGPR01021214.1:0-26788 GCA_013235015.1 Araneus ventricosus
GCAAACCATGGCATAATGGATTGGTGTGCCAGTTCCCCCACAAGAACAGAATGAAGTTCAGGCAAGGTTGAATCTTTGTAGAAACAAAGGGAAGGGTCCATGTCCCGTGAGGAACAAAACTTCTTTGTGTGTCCAGTTGATTTGCCGCTCCGATGTTGCAAGCTAATTTTGAGAATTATGTTATGAATGAGCCTTCCAGTATCTTCATCATCCGAAGCCAATTCCCCGGTGGTCATAATCTTCTGACGTAAGAATGTTTTGATGAAAGATTTTGGTAACTCGAGTGGTGTTTCAGGAAAATTTTCCTTTTCTGCTGCCTTCTTAGCCAGTCTGTCTGCTTCTTCGATTCCGATGTAACCTGCTTGGGCTTTGATCCACAACACTATGATGTGAGGATGACTATGGAGTAACTTGAAGATTTTCTGAGCAATTGTAGTCTGACTCTTTGGATTTGCTGCTGATTTGATATTGGCTTGGTTGTCTACAAGAATAGTCAGTTGTTGAGTAGGGAGGGAAAAAGCGCATTCCACTATTTTGAGAAGTGCTAGGATTTCTGCCTGGAAGACTGTATTTCTAAGAAAGACCCTGGAAGATTATATTTCTAAGAGAGCCTGGTAGACCATCTGTGGGTAATGCTGACATCGGTCATAACACAGAAGGTTGCATTCACTCCCTTCTCTGTTTTGGATCCATCGGTATAAATTCTAAGTTCAGTGTTGATGTTGCCTTCGTCATCCAGGGAAATTTGAGTTGGACTTGGATGTTCCGATGGGTGTGTTGACCATCCCGTAGCGTTTTCTTCAATTTCACTGGGATCGATATCACTGATGTTTGTAGAAAGAGGAAGTCTAAGTCTGTAGAGTGTTGTGCCACGAGCTTCTCTTTGTAATTGTGGATGAAGAGGAGGGATACCCAGTATGACCTGCAGAGATGCCGTGGAGGTTGTCCTGTAGGTAGGTACCCGAGATTGCCAGGAGGAACGGACGTTGAATTGTTGTGAGTTTTCTTCGGAGTGTAAATTATTTTACCATTTGTATGGCGCAGTTTAGCCAGGAATAACTCTTGTGCCAAAAAACAAAACAAAACAAACATCAGACTAAGTTCTAAATACCAGGGCTACTGCCCATGCGCCAGCACCAGTTCTATAACTGTTTTGTAAAGGGTTCTTCGATGTTTCAGGGGAATTCCCCAGGATTTCCCAGCTATTTTTAGGAGACTTTTATAAAGTTGAGTCGCTCTAGTAGATTGTGCTTTAAGTTTGGTGTTACAGTTCATCTTTTCATCAATATAAACTCCGAGAGCATGAAGAGCATGGGCTCCTTTAATTCGTTTGCCTTTCCAGCGAATGGTGGGTCCCCTAACTATCTTGCTGATTAGGAGATGATTTGTTTTATCAGCTGATATTTGGAGTTGGTTTTTGCTTGCCCAGTGGAGAATTTAGCAATTGATTGGTTAATTTGTGACTCAAGTTGAACTCTAGTTCGGGCATGGGAAACAAGGACCAAGTCGTCTGCGAAGGCTTGAATATTGGTGTTAATTGGCCAGTTTTCTTGAAGTATTTCATTATCGACCAAATTCCAGAGGGCTAGTTCACTGCAAGAGCCTTGAGGGCAGCCTTGTGTTTTGGTCCCTGATCTCTAGTCCTTCACAGATATTTAGGATGGCATTCATGTTCTGGAGAAGATTTTTTAAGATATTTGTTGGGCATTTACTATTGTCAAGGTAAGATTTAATTGCGTTCTGCTGAATGTTGTCAAAGGCACCCTTAATATAGATCGAAAGCAGCAGTACGTGATCACCACTTGCTTTCCCCTTCTGGATGGAATCCAAGAGTTTCGTTATGGCTATTTCTGCTGATTTCCTCTCACGGAATCCGTACTGAAGATTGCTAAGTATATTGTTCTTCTCGAGGTGAAATTTGAGACGTTGGGTGAGAAGCTTTTAAGAACTTTACCTATTGTCGGGAGCATAGAGATGGGCCGGTAAGAAGACGCTTCTGTTTTTGATTTGCTGGGTCTATGAAAAAGAACGATGTTTCCAACCTTAAAGAGATTGTGAAATTTAGCCAATTTAAGGAAAGTGGTAAGAAGTTTCATGAGAAGGAAGGGGAATTTCTTGAAAATTTGCTGAATGATGATGTTGTCGATGCCATCTGGTCCTGGTGCTTTTCCTTTGGAGAGATAATGGTTGACAGTCGCGGCTTCTCCTTTGGTGAATGGGCAGTCGTCTGGGGTGTTGGGGGAGATGCATGTAGCACTGTTATTGTTGCAGGATGAGGGAAGATTTTCTCTAGAATGTCTTGAGCTATTTAGAGGCGATTTCCTGAAAAATCATGATTACTTAAGGCTATTAATTCGGCAGGTACAGAAAAATGAAAAATAACCCAACATTTGTTTCATTTTCACTGCGAGTTTCTTTTCTGAAAAAAATTATTCAATACAGGGTGTGCATTATTTTATTAAGAGAAATATAATTAAACAATAGCACAACGGTAAGATCTTTAGAACCTTAAAAATCTTGTCACGCTTCCGTAGAATTTGGGATGCATATTCCAAATATTTTTTAAACCCACGGCGGCCTGCTCGCCTAAAGGTTTTAGAGTATTTTAAAGATCGGCGAGAAAGTTCCAAAAAAAATTGTATTCTTGTTTTTATATTGTTTGGAGTGTTTTTTTTACTTGATTTGCTAGTGGATATTTGTAACATTGGTTCACCCGTGGTGTAAATGTTTCCAAAATGGGCGATTGGGGTTTTTTTGTATTGCAGTCATCACTTTCTGCAATGCATCAATCGCAATGATTTGTCCATTTTTGGAACCTTAAAGTCAAACAGTTCCTTTACAAAGACAAAAATTGTCAAGTTTACGTTGTGAAGTTCAAAAATCTTAATTTAATATAAATAAATGGGACTTTGCACCTGCGCCAACACTACTTCAACGATTAGGCACTGTACTCAATAGGTACTGTAATAACGCTCCAAAATATCGCTATATTATTGATTTATTTACAAGTGACATTTATAAATTATTCTAACTGGAAAAAATACAGCATTTAGGAAGTTGTTTGATAATTTCTTCAAAAGAGAGAGAGAGAGAGAGAGCGCCTGTTAGTGTTGCTCGAAATAACTGCTTATGCAGTTGAAATACAGTCGGTTGCAATCCAGTTGAGAGTTTGTTCCGATTGTTCACATCCATCGACTCCAATGCCTACTTTCACATCATATAACGCACTGGTTGCCAGAAAATAAAAAAGCGCACACTAAGTACACGGAACATTTCTGATCTGCCGAATGAACATTTTTGGAATCGGATATTAACTCATTTTTAAACACGTTAAATACTTCCTGACTTTGATGTAGCTAAATATTGTCTTATTTTTTTAAGAAAATAAGCCTGTTATTTATGATTTTTTATCAAGTGTTCTGAAAAATACTAGCAATCTTGTAATAATTGTTAAAAGCTTGATAAATTCCAACAATAACTGTTTCGAGGCAATGAGCCTTAATCTCAGCCATATTTTTCAGATTATTCACATCTATTTCAAGAAGCAGAAAAATGAAAAGTTTAGGATGCGAATTCATCTTATTGAAAAGTGACACGGTAAAGAACTTTCCTCCTGGTGCATGATTGGCACAATCTTCATATTTTTCATATACGGAGGATATGAAATAAGAAAATGGAAAATTCATATTTTTATTCCTTTATTAATTTCCATTTGTCAACGCCTGCCTTTGCGTTCATTCATTTCGCACTGGCAGAAAATACAAAATATGCACATGAGTTTCATACACACACAAAAAAAAATTTTAAATGAAATTGCAACTTATGTTTACTCAAGCTTTTCCATTATTTTTATTGGTCTTCTTTGTATTACAATGCTTACAGAGGGAATTTGTATTGCATAACATCAGTTACAACTTTTCTGTATTCCAATTACATCAGTTAGAAATCTATTCTGAGTGGTTTAAAAAGCAAAGAAATTTATGCAAATGAATCGTATTTATGACATGATGCGATCACCTCATCTGCGATTCTATTTGTTACGTTTCCCTTTGTATTCAGTTTCTCATTCGCAACTGTGATCTTTAGAGCTTTCCTTCCATAGTCTCGTTTATGTTTATCTTTGCAATAAATGAATGTGAACTTTCGTACTGATGTACTTGATCACCACCTGCCCTAAACAATTATAAAAACCACCTGTCTCAATTACAAAAAAACCCCTTAAATATCGTTTTAGAAATTTTGAGTCTAAATCCTGTTACCAAGTTTATCACTTTGCACAAAATTAAAAGGCATTTTTAAGTGTCAAACTGTTTCTACAAAAATGAAATAACGTACAGAATGAAGTATAATTTCTCAATATTATGCTATTAAAAACTCTAACACTAACTATTGTTATACATTAAATTTTGCGATTTAGCAACCTTAGCAATGTATATTGCGCTTCATAAGTATAAAAAACTCTAATTCTCTTTTCTAGATCTTTCTTTTTTTTTAAAGTGTTAAAAATCTTTTATCTCATTTTATACAAGCATGATTTTCTATTTGTTCTTTAAAATGAGTTAGGTTTTATATAAATTTGCATTTCAAAATGTAAAGTTGTACCTGTTAATCCTTGTTGTTGTAATATGTTGCTTTTTTATGCTAGAGAAGTCATTCTTTATATTTCATCTTGGGATTGTTTTGAAATTCTGAATTGACAACTGAGATTCTTCCTGAAGTGATAATGAAATAATAAAATGAAATATAGTTCATAAAATGTTTGATTAAATAAAACAAAGATATTAAAATTAGAGAATTTTGAGAAAAAATTCAATGAAAGAAAAATACGAAAATTAAAAAAGCTAAAAGATTATAAATATATATGTAATAGAAATAACCATAGAAAGGAAGAAGCGTTGAACATTTTATTATGCTTTCAATGGATTGAATGCTTTTGCAAGTTATTGTTTAAATCATTTTTGCGTAAGAAATTTTAATTATATAAATTTTTAATAAAAATTTTCATTTTTTAAAAATTAGCCATTAATGTGAATGAGACTATTTCAGGACATATTCGAAGAGTTGTTTTAGCATTAAATAGTTTCATTCTTGCTAAAATAGGAGAATTAATAAATATAAATAACAAATATATACAAAAGAATAAAAAAGGGGAAAAGAAAACGTTTTATTTCGCATTGATTGAAATAAATGTTTTAGCAAGTTACAAATAAGTATTTCAAAAGTATTTTTGTTATTATTTCAATTAAATGAATTTTTAACTACTAAATTTTAATAAATTTAAAGTTTGAGCTATTAATTTGAATACAGATTTTATCTAAGATATTGGCTAGATTAGATTTAGTGATATATTACTACATTTGTTTGAAATTCTAGTTATTTTTTATATTATTGTAAAGGAGCAAATACAGGTGGAACCATTTAAATAAAAAGGCGTAGAAGTTCAGCAAAGGTGAGTAGCTTGTATAGGAGTTGGCGGCTTTGAATGACCAATTACATGGAGAACCAGTTTATAAATACAACAGTGGAAGAAATTCAGCAGAGGTGAGTAGCTCTCATAGCAGTTGGCGGCTTGGATGATTTCTGTTTAACCACACTTTTCTGCCGTTCTCGACTCAGGAAAACCAACAGCTTAACGTAGCATTTCCATGATGCTTCAAAGAATGAATTGCAAAACTGATAATTATACGAGTCCAATTTCCTTCTCTAGTAACAATTATTAATACATCGTCCAAAAGTGAATGTAATGTATAACATGCCCATAATTAAAATTTATTTTTTAATTCAGTCTAAATTGTGAGTAGCGATACTCTTCTAAATTTTACTTCATGTAGCGTAATGAAATAAATTAAAATAATATATATCGGATATTTGAAGCAATTTTTAAACTAACAAAGAAAAATGTGTATCGTAGAAAAAAAGGATTATAACTTCTAAGTTAAAAGGTTTTTAATATTAATTAAATTAACTGAACAATATTTCTAAAATGAATGAAATTTTCGGTGGTGCAAAAATATATTGAGGATTAGAGTCATTCTGAAATGTTTAAAGAAATGTGGTTAATGAAATGTAATTCATAAGTTCTAAGAAATAGCGTGTATACTAAAAATTGTGTAAGCTTACTTCCTGTTTAATGACAGGTAAATTAGAAAATAGAGTTAAGCTTAACTGAAAAGAAACGTGAAAAAATGGAAGACGCGGGAATCAGCAATAGGAATTCTTTAAAGGGAATTCTAATTTTTATTATTAAATTTCTAATTAAAGCTTGAATTAATCTTTTCCTATGAATTTGAGACCTATGAGGGATAAATTTTAAAACACTTTTACGGCTTTTATCACCGAAATTCGCACTGCGTTCTTTTAAAGACAGAAAAAGACCCTGAGTCAGTTAAATTATGTATCTTTAATAATATTTGTACTGGTTGTTTAACATCTCGGAATACTGCCTTTGAGGCACAAAAATATCAATTTTAATTTAATTTGGCGATAAATCGCAGTTTCTTTGTCGTAATTTTCAGATGTTAATTTAAAAATTTAGCTGCCAATGTCTTACTGATGGGAATGAAAGGATAAATGAGTTATAATTCATATAGTGTTTAATTAAGTGATAATCTTAAATTTAAGGTGAAAATGTAGAGAGGGATTCCTGTTCATTAAGTGAATGATTTGACATGTAGAAATATATAAATAGCGTTTAGAAGTAAAAGCACATTACAGGCGGATAATATTTGTAAGAATTATAAGTAAGAACAGAAATATCGATAATATTTTTTCGATCGATTAATAATTTTAAATTTTGGGATGTAATTACTGTCGATGAAATAGTTAATAAAGTCCATTCCTTAAATTTATAGCCGAAATGTTCGAATTAATCTTATTTGGGAATGGTATTCCTGATATTTTCAGATACTTTTTTCGCTAGGAAAGCTGTTAACCTACACCTTGGACCCACGATGAAAATTTATTTATGAGCGATGACTCAGCAAATGCATTGAGTCACGACCTGTATATCATAAATGACATTAAATACATAAAATTGAACATGTTAATTGGACGCATTTGTAAATAAATACTTAGGCTGATATATTGAAAAGTGTAATCAGTGGCCAGAAAAACTGTTCAAAACCGAAATCAGCACAAGAACAAAAGAAGCATATTTATATCATTTAATTTATTGGAATTTTCATTCAGACATTCATATATGAAAGTATAGAAATGAGAACCTCATTCTGTTTCAAAAGAAATTGGCAATAATTGAAAACATTGCTGAGGTGTGTTTGGATTATGTTTCAGCTCCCGAGTTTGAGCAGTGTTTGAGTGTTTTCTTTCCATTATCCGATGTTTATGGCATTGGGAAAAGTTTTCAATTCATATATATATATAAATTGCTCAAACGTATTGATCGTCTTTATCGGCTTTCCGACAATTTAATGGTTTTATTTTATCCCGTGATATTCTAGAAATTTGAGCTGATACACATTGCTTTAAAGCATGTTATCCTTGACTAATTGCTTATAATAATTGAGATAGAAAAAACTATTCATGCAAATAATTATCGCATTTAATATTATACCTGCATGTTAAGACAAACACATATGATAAAGAAATATTTTCTCATAAATGAAACTTTCAACATGTTAAAAAAACAACAAATGCCTGTCTCGGCTGAGCAGTATGAAAAAAAACATTGGATTTTCAGAGGTATGTGTAGAAACACTGAGCGAATCTATTCTTGCAAAGAACATAGTGTTATTACATTTTGGATTCGTTGCTATTGGTCTCATCTACGCACAAACTGCCGCAATTACAGTAGGGTCACACAAGATAGCTGTTCTAAATTCATGTATTGCTTAAAGCAATTAAGGACAGTAATTTTCATGTACTTTTGTTGCAATGCTTCTAAAGACGCCCATTTGAATATACTTCAAATGAATGAAAATATACGCTCTGAGCAACATTCATTTCAGAACATAGATTATTAAATACATTTTAATATAATATTTAAAAAATATCACAGGCATTTCAGCTTTTACTCCAATTAATATTAATTCAAAAATATCGTATTCTACCAACTGCTTTTCTCAGTTTTCAAATGGAGTATCAGAACAGTGAAATTGGAAGAGGGTCGAAGTCGAGCCCTGGATTATAGTTTGTCTTTAGATAAATTATAATAGTTTTTCCACTTTGAAAAAGAACTGAAAATGAATAATAAAAAACGAATGGTACTTTTAAAAAATCCACATGATACATTTGAAATATCTTCGATTAAGTTCAATTTTCGGGAGTCATTTGAATAATATTAGTCACCTGGAAGATATCTTTGTACTTGTTTGAAAATTTTGGTTGAATTTTTGAAGGGCGTTATTTTTTCAATTTTATCACTCATTGTGTGCTACTTCAAGGGAATTCTCTAAAGCATTCTTTATGTCCAAACATATTTCCTTCGTCATTAAACTCGAAAATGATATTCAAAAACACTCCGAGAGGAGAATTGAGAGCTCAGACCATATTCCTGGGGAAGGTTCATAAAATACCCCCCGGTTACGATTTCTTCATATTGATCGTAAATCCGCAAAAGTAGAATTAAATATTTATTCATAAACATCTCCCAACAGCAGCTGTATTTTTTGCTCTTGGGTTTTCAAGTAACAATATCCAGGATTTTTTACTGTTTCTTTCTTGAACAATACAAAGTTTTAAGAACATTTAATGTTTTAAAATAGGGAGAAAATTAGTCATTTGAGAAAATTCTAGCGCTTCATCCTGGTATCGTGAAAACGGTATCCATTCCATAGCGACAAAAATTACTTTATCTACTTCCTGATATCTTAAGAATAGTAGACAATGGCCCATCTAAAAAAAAAAATGCTGCCGCATCATCCCTATATCGTGAAAGGACGCTGGTCAATCATGTGATATATATCTTGCAGCACATCGTTTCCTTCCTTCATGCTGCATTGTTTCAAGCTTTTAATGCCCATGGACTCCAATTTGCAATTGTTCTCGCATTTATTCCAATTGTAGCCATGGCCCCAGCTAAAAAAAAAAAAGATGGGGTGGCATGGCGGTTTTGGATTTGTTCTCAAATTACATTTCTCTAATCGAATTTATTCCAATTGTAGTCATGGCCCCAGCTAAAAAAATACTGGCGTGGAATGCCGATTTGTATTATTTAACTCTGCAACTACAGATTAACACACGTGCACTACAAATTATCTTTTACAGACAAATGAAATTACTGGCTCGATTTAGACATATTAAACGGAACTTTCGAAAAATTCCTGAAAAATTAAATGCTTTCTGAAAGATCTACCTTTTAAATATTTTGGACTGATAGACCTGAGATCTTCAAACTGTTTCGTAATATCTTTAAAGCAGGATGTGAATGTGCTGTTGGATCATTATGGGCAGCGAACGAATTTTCGCCCATCAATTTGTATTATTTCGCTTCCTTCAAAATTTCTTTCACATTTTAATCATTCTAAGTCATGTTTTCATTGCGATTCTTATTAATCAGAAGGAAAATTGAAGAAACAACGACCAATCATTACAAAGCGTTTGATTTAAAGTGCTACACTTCATGCTCGAAAAAGATCACGAGATGCTTTTGTCTGCACTTCTTGGTCGATTGCAATTGAAGCTGCTTCGTCTGTGAATAGATGATCGAAGTCTCGGTTATCAATCGTGGTTGAGAGGTGTCAAGTTTGAAAGATTCCCGCTAAAGCTCTCTAATTGGTAGTCATTCCAATATAGACTACCTGTGATGCGATGCGATGAGATTACAGAGAGTTAAAAAAATAAAAATCTTTATTCTTCATTTGTTCTTATTTGACATGCAAAAATCGGGTATGCGTTAATTTTTTTTTTAAATGTTGCGACTATGGCATTATTAAGCATCTACAGATTCTGAAAAATACGATAACTTTTAGGATTTTAGGAAAATGTGATTTCAAGACGGAACTCGTATTTTCCTTCTTTAACTTCATGGATGTTTATTCCAAATATTCTGTGTTTTCACTTCAATATCTTTTGCAGTGTTTTGGAATCGATGTGTAATTGGTTTCTGAAGCCTTATTTGGACCTTCCTAAAGCCCGCGTGATGTGAAATTTAACAGAATGGATTTTTTCTGCAGTATATTCATCCCGTTCCCGTGAATCATAATTTCTTGAAGAGATGAATGAAACAAGCTGTACTAAATTTAAAAAAGTCTGTCAGCGAGCTAATATTCACGTCCTTAAACATCTTTAATCGGCAGAAATGATCCGATTTTGTTCTTGTGCGAGGACTTCTTCAATGCTGTGTTTTATGCCAACTGTGCTTTAATAAAACTCAGGATTTTACTTTTCTTCCAAAAAATCTAAAATTAATGTTTAAAAATGGGATTTTGTAGCTTCGCCAACACTTTTTCAACGATAAGGTACCGAAATAGCTCCAAAATATCGCTATTATTTGATGTGTTAAAAATAATTTATAAATGTCACTTCTTATTAGAATCACTGCAACATTTAAGGAGTTGTTTGATTATTTCTTGAAAAAAAGGGAAAGAGAATCTGTTTGCTTAGCTCGAAATAACTGTTTTTGGCTGTGAATATTGAAATACAGGTGATTACAGTCCAGTTGAGTGTTCGTTGCGATTGTTCACGTGTATAGGCTCCAATGCTTAATTTTACATCACATTTCGCGTTGGTTACCAGAAAATAGAAAGCGCACATGAAGTACACGGAACATTTCTAATCTGCCGAATAAACGTCTCTTGAAATACGCCAATAAAGTTAATTTTTAAACATGTTAAAATCTTCTTGGCTTTGATGTAGCTGATTTTGTTTCCAGTGTTCTGAAAAACACTAACAATTATCAAAAGCAGTTCTGTATGAATTGAAAAATGCATCATCAGTTCCAACTGTAAAGTTTTCGAGATGATGGGTCTTAATCTCAGCACTAATTCTGAAATTATTCACATGTATTTCAAAAAGCAAAACAAAAAATAAATACTTCAATTGTGAATTCACATTTCTTCTCGAAAAACGACAGGTATAAAAAAAATCTTATTTCGTACTTTCATAATTGGTAAGATATGTATATTTTTCTGTATATTTTCCTAATGCACGGAGGATATGAAGCAGGAAAATGGTCTTGGTCCATAGTTGACTTTGTACTTGTGAAAATAAAGAGCATGCATACGAGCTTAATAAAGAAAAGCTCGAATTTACTCCAACTTTAATCATTTTTTAATTGCTCTTTATTTGAAAAGGCAATTACTTTTGCATTACATTCGTTAAAATTTTTAACGCTTCTGGTTGATTTGTATTCAATTCATTTCCATTTTTCTTTGTTACATTACACTTTCTTGCATATCTATAAAAGACATTCATACATCATTTGATGAGGATCAATATCCAATACAGTAGAAGCGCCTACGAATGTCGTGGTATAAGACGCAAGGAAAAAATTTAAAAACGAACGTATCTTATTGTCATTTAATCTGCAATTCTGTGTGTTCCCTTTCTTCTTTGTATTAAATTAATAATTACAAGTGTGACCTTGAAGCTTTTTCATCTTTGGACAATTTCTGTCGGTCTTTGTAAGGTTGATGCAATAGAATGAACTTCATAACCACCTGTTCTAACCACATTTCATGTTGATAATACAAAAAAAAAAATGCTGTCGGTCAACTGTTATTTACCTCCTTAAATATCTTTTAACCGGCAAAAATGTTGTGATTATTTTCTTCTACGAGGATTTCTTCATTGCTGTATCTATGTATTGCAGTCATCACATTCTTAACTGATTCAATCGCAAAGATTTGCCCATTTTTGGAACTTTTACGGCAAAAACTCCTTTTCAAAAACATACAATTGCCAAGCTTACTTTTATGAACTCGCCATTTTGCAATGCATTGACACCATATACCATAAGTAGAGTACATATTTCCCATCATGACTTCTTGGATAAATGAATAACACCTGCTGTGAGTATCGTGAAAAAATACAAAAATTACGTGATTTTGTATTCTTTTACGAGGACTTCTTCAATGCCGAGTATTATTTGATCTGTGCTTTTAGAAAAACATTTCTGCCTGCTTTTACTTTCGTTCCAAAAAATCTGAACTTAATGTATAAAAACAGGTTATTGCAAGTACGCCAACACTACTTCATTGATTAGGTACTGTAATAACTCCAAAATATCCCTGCAGGATTAAGGAAGCTGCTTGGATATTTCTTCAATAAAAAGAGAGAGGGGCTGTTTGCTTAACTCGAAATAACTGTTTTTGGCAGTAAAATTTTAAATGCATGTGTTTGCAGTCCATTTGACATTTCGTTTCGATTGTTCACGTACATCGGCTCCAATGTCTGCTTTTACGTCATATGACGCACTAGTCGCCGAACGATAAAGCGCGCACGATAATTACACGGAGCGTTTCTGATTTGCTAAATAAACTTCTTTTCAAATTTGAAACTAAAATTCGCTTTTCATTGTGTTAGTCTTCTTTACTTTGATGTAGATAATATGGTCTTATTTTTTAAAAATAAACCTGTTATTTAGATTTTGTATCAATTGTTCTGGAAAACATCAATTTTCAAATACAGCCTTGGATGAATCGAAAACTGCTTCACCGATTTCAAAAGTTAAGTTTTTGAGATAATGCGTCTTAATCTCTGCCATAATTCTGAAATTATTCGCATGTATTGCAAGAAGCAAAAAGAAAGTGCTTCAATTGTCTATTCATATTTCTTACTGAAACGCGAGACTGATAAAAAAATTACTTCTTTATTGCGTAATTGGCAAAGTTTTTCTGCACTTTTTTCCTATATGCGGAGGATATAACGCAAGGAAATGATTGTATTAAATGATTAATTTCGAAGTTGGTAAAATACAGAGAATGCAAATGAGTTTAATTCATAAAAAATCTTGAATTTACTCAAACTTTTCGATTTTTTACATTGTTCTTCATTCGTAAAGGCAATTGCTTTCCTTTACATTGGTTACGATTTTTTTTAACGCTACTGATTGATATGTATTCAATCGATTTCCATTTTGCTTTGCTACATTAGGCTTAACTGCAAACCTATAAAAGACGCATATAAATTACTCCATGAGGATCAATATTCAACAGAATAGAAGCGACTATGGTTGTCGTAGTAAAAGACAGAGAAGGAACAATTTCAAAGTGAATGAATCTTATTTTTGGTATTTCATCTGCAAATGGGTTTGTTTCGTTTCTCTTTGTATTAAATTTATCATTCGCAACTGTGACCTGGGAGTTTTCCCAACATGGGATAATTTCTGTCGGTTTTTGCATGGTTCATGCAATGGACGAAAAGTAACTTTCATGACAATGCGCAGTGATGAACTTAAAAATAACCTGTGCTGAACAGATTTTATGTTGTAAATTACAAATAAAAGCTGTTGGCCAGCTGCTATTTACTTCCTAACTTCCAAAAACATCTTCAATCGACAACAGTGTAATTTTGCTCTTGCACAAAGACTTCATTGCTATATTTTATGCAATCTGTGCTTTAAAAAAACTCTCTTCCAGTTTAAACTTTCGTTCCAAAAAATCTGAATTTAATATATAAAAAAAAATAGGATTTTGGAAATATGCCTACACTTTTTCAACTATTTTGTAGTGTACTCAATAGGTAATTCAGTCTAAATTGTGATTAGCGATACTCCTCTAAATTTTACTTCGAGTACTGCGCTGAAACAACAAAAATGCGATACCTTGCTTTCAGGAAGTTATGGAAGTATCGTGACTTCAAGATTGAACTCGTGTTTTCCTTCCTTAGCTTGTGGAATACATATTCCTAATATTCCATGTTTTAACTTCGCTTTCTCGGTGAATTAAAAACGATTTGTAATTGGCTTTCTAGAGCCTTATTTGGAACGTTGGCGTCAAACGTTGCTTTTCAAATACATAAAATTGCCAAGCTCTCTTTTGCGAATTTGCTAATTTAACATAGCATTGATACCGTTTTAATAAAACACCATATATAGGACGAATGCATACTGTCTATCGGAACTTTTTAAGGATATGAATGTGTAACAACAAGATAAAAAAACAATATCATCCAGCTGTTATTCACCTCCTTAAATATCTTTAATCCACAAAAAGCATTTGTTTTTGGTCTTGAACGAGGACCACCATTACTCTACCCATCGGGGAGGCGAGAACAAGCTTTCTTATACGGCAGCGTCTCACCCTCGAACTCGGGGTATAAGAAAAACTTGAACTTTTTGAAACTTTTCGATTATTTTTCATTGCTATTCATTGGCAAAGTCAATTGGTCACTGGTTACAACATTTTAACGCTTCTGAGTGTTTTATATTCAATCTATTTTCATTTTGCTTTGTAACATTTGAGTTGCGAATAAAAGACAAATTCAAACGTCATTTGATGAGGATCAATATTCAACAGAGTAGAAGCTACTATGTTTGTCGTAGTTGATGACGGAAAGAAGGAACAATTTGAATGTTTTTTTTGTCATTTCATCTGCAAATCTGCCTGTTCCGTTTCACTTTGTATTAAATTTATAATTCGCAACTGTCCCACCATAGACTAATTTATGCAGGTTTTTCTAAGGTGGAACTTTCATGACATTGCGAAGTGATGAACTTGATCACCACCTGTCCTGAACACATTTCATGTTATAGTTACAAAAAAAAAAATCTCTGAACTTTTCGAACTTGTTCCCGTTCCTTAGCTTCTGGGATGTGTATTCCAAATATTCTGTGTTTATCTTGGATATCTCTTGAGGTATTTAGAAATCGATTTGTAATTGGCTCTCCGAAACCTTGTTTGGAACTTCTTCAAGCAAGCGTTGTGTGAAATGTTCCAGAATGGAATTGTTTTTCTGCATCATATTCATCTCGTACTTGCAGGATCCAATATTTGATATATTTTGCAGTTGAGAATCTAATTTATTCTTGAGATAATATTTATCCAGAACATAAAAATAATAATTGCACTCGTGTTAGTATTAATTTATGAAAAGCCTTCACGCTGTTGTCATAAAAATTTCATATTTTGAATGAATGCATATCTGGAATCACAAGCTCTTGAAGATTTGATTGAAGCGACAGCTGCGCATAAAAAAAGTCAGTTATTGCTAACCTGTTTACTTTTCTTAAATACACAAATACTGGGATTCTGTATTTACACGAGGATTTCGTTGAAAGAAATAAAGAAGCTTCGAAAGATGGTCTCTGACGGTTCCTTCTAATATCCATACGATTAACTTACGAGTCTAGATCGTTTTTTGTTTTAAAAAATCAGTGTAATATTTTGGAAAGAGGTTGGAAATTGTATGATGAAAGGGGAAAATTATGCAATTCTCTGCTTACTCTATCTGTATGCCGGTAATTAAAGTAGGTGGTGGCATTCTTGTTGAGAGATTGTTGAAGTTCCTTGGTCGTAATTTCAGTTACACTTTCATTTGACGCGCTGTTGAAACAGGAGAGAAAAGAAACTATGTGAAACTTAATTTCCATAAGATAAATTTCTCTGAATTATTTATTATAAAAATTTATTTTCAATATACTGCACTCTTCTACTACAGGTGCAGTTAACATGCTTTTCTTGAAAAAAAGTTCGTTGCTCCTTTATTACTATTTATGTTCTTGTGCAATGTTCTTAAATGCATTTGAAGTTTTAAAAAGCAGTTTTTTAATAATTTCAGGTGATATATTCAAATAGTCGACAATTAAGTTTTAGAAAGAATATATCATCACTCCCAGCTGTAATTGTGAAATACTATTCTCGACCTTTCACCTATACTCGACTTGAATATTCAAGTCGTTTTATATTAAATGGCCTGTCTTTAGGGCTGAAGAATTGACACAATCTCTATTTTTGCTATGAATTTTTCAAATTTGTGGAGGAAAAGTTACAAAAAATGGATTGGTATAATTAATTCTAATATTAATTTCCATTTTAAGATGATTATAATTGTAAGCCTCTATTCGGAATATAATTCATTCACTTTCGAATGAATGAAAGGCCGATCATGGAGGCGAGTCTTGTACAATAAAAAGGCCGTATTTTTTCACCAGTGCTTTTCAGTGATATCAACTATATATAACTACACATACTTCCTGTCCCCATTAGCCCAGTGGAAAAGGAAATTTTGACGTTAAAAAGTCTCGCTCTCAAATTAGAGAGCATTCTATAATATCCAAATGCATTGAATACAATTTGATTTTTGACACGATACAATGGCAATAAAGAGTGAAAAATACTATATCCTTTCATGCACATTAATTCAGTTTCAAAAATTTGCAACTTCTAAAGTCACTTTCTTTTTCAGTCCAAGCAATACTGCAATAAAAAAATAAACACTAAAGAAATATAAGTTTTTGGTTTTTGATTTTCAAATTAATAAACAATATATAGCAACACTTCCTGAATTTTGTACTGCGAAATACAAAACTGCCTTGATTATCGGCCAGGGCGAGCAATCTGTTGCTGAGTATCTTTCTTGCAATTTTTTAGGTTATTTCACTTTGAGCAAACAAGAAATACGACTTTCCAATCACTTGTTTTAGAAAATCGCAATCTATTGAGCTGAAAAAGATTGTTGAAATGAACACAACCAGTAGAGTTTCCACTGCTATTTTTAGATCTAAATACAATCAGCTTCGTTTTGCAACTGGTTATTGACTTTCGAATATTTTGATTTTGATTAACTTATTAAATGGATGTATATGCACATTTATCTGTTTGTACGTATTAATGGCTGATAAATATTAAATTTTGGCTTCGTAGTGCAACCAACTGCTTCCCTGATACCAACACGGTTTTCAAAAGCTATTTATACTGTCATGAACTGATATTCATCAGGGTTGAAGTGACAGGTTGATACAACTAATGGTTTAATAAATGAGGACACACAGACGAATTAAACTGTTTTTATACCTATAAATTTCAAAGCAAATCAATCCTATCTTTGCCATGGTGTTATCCCTTCATCTGGGGTTCTAATTTGTTCTGTTTCATTTTGAATTCGATTCCCTAATTGAATTCTCCACTCTGTGACCTCTGGCCTGTCACTGGAGTGGCTAGTTTTTCTTGGTCTTTTGAAGGATGGTTATGGACTTAGAATATAGATAACTCTCAAGATACTGCGCAGTGATGCATTTGGTTCTCCATGTACTGAAACAGTTTCATGCTGCATTTAAAGGATGTAATCTATTATCTTGTTGTAGTAAAATGTGCACACGTATATGCAGTACTTAAATAAAGGACTATTACAGGTATATTCAAAAATTATATTAAATGATTTGTATTATTTTTATGGTATAAGTTACTTGCAGATCTATGGAATTGACTTGAGATATAATTGCTTCATGCATTGAAATCGTCAATCGATAAAAATATATAAATAAAAAATATATAAAAATGATTCACTAGCTTCCGTTGCTGTCTAAAATGAAAAGGTTCGAAAGGGGAACTCGAAAACAATTTCAAGATGATTTAGAAAGCATTTTAACTACTACAGCAATTGTAAATGCTGTAGTATTGGAAACAAGTTGCAGTCAAATACGTAGAAATAAACTTGCAAGAAAACAAATATCCAAAGAAATCCAACGCATTTTCTATTACTGTAATTGCTTTGAGATTTTCTTCTTTTTCACACTTTATCTTGAAAGGAAGCGCCAGCCAGGATGAATATTCCAAGTTTACTCAGCTCAAATATATTGACCTCATGAGACGGATAAAAAAATACTTCGCTGCAAAAAAAGTCTTTGATAGCAGCTTATTTGATATTAGATGGATAACAATGCAATTGCATCCTAGTGGTTACCTTTCATGCATGGCATATGCATACATTTATGAAATGACCATCAGTAAGGATTTCCTTTATTTTGAAGAAAATAACTTGTATTCAGTCAGAAGGTTAATAAAGAAGGAAGGTGTCTTTACATCTTTTTTTCCATTTGACTTCAAACTACATAATTTGCTCTGTCTAGTATACATTTACAAACTACTCCACTGGTTCACCAAATTTGTAAAACTCACCAAAAAATCCGACGACAAAGTTTTAGTTTAATATATGTATATATATTTTTATTTTTGCAACTTCTGAAACTTTGTCTTCTTGCGCGGTCTGAAATATCCATAGCAACTAGCTTTCGATTTCGGAACGGACGAAAATTTGACTGCTCCAGTGGTCCGTGCGTATGGAGTCTGATCTGTTTCGTGACTGTTTTAATAATTTTTTATAAAGGAGTTTTCAAATTAAAAAATGTCTAAAACGGCGATTTCGAGAGAATGGTAAGAAACATGTTAAAAGGGCGTTAGTCTTTTTACTGTTTTGTTGCTTAAAACGCTGGCACAAAGCGTATAAAATTTAAAAAAACTACTTTTTCAAAGCAGTTGCAAGAAGTGCAAATATATTTGTCTTGAAAGGGATTAATCGAACTGCCCAAATGTTTATCACCAGCTTGGAAATAAGCTACATAAAATTCCGTCTGTGGTCGTATTTTTCATAGACATTAAATACAACAAAAATTAATTACATACTAACTCGTATTACCGCAGAAAGGAAATTTTTCTATTTCAGGCCTCGAGTTTCTTTGTACAAAAGCCTGAAGCTGTGTGTTAACAATGAATATTCTTCAAACAACTCTCATTATTTTATTTCCCTTCTATTTCATGTTTTAAAAGAAGCCAGCAGATATGCACGGTCTGCTAGGAGAATATTTCTATATAAATCTGATTCTTAATAAATCAGACTTTTCAAACACGTTTGAGCCTCCCAGAAGAAATGGGGTATCAAAATGTGTTGATATTAGAGTTTTGATTAAAATCTCGTAAAAAAAAAATGGTTGCTCATCGATAGATAATGTTATTTCTGTAATAGCCTAGACATAGTTTGCACTTTAAGATTCTGCCATACGGGTTCTACCTTCAGTTTGAAAAAGATAAGACATTTGCAGAAGAAAAGAGATTTGTGGCTGCCTGGGTATTATAGGATTTATATGCGAAGCTTTTCTTTTCCCCGGAAGAGATATCATAGTCACAGAAGGGCGGATTAGCGAATTCTATCCATACGACTGACGGTATCTCAGTAGAGGAGGAAATTAAGACCCAGCTACTGGTAAATAGCTCCTTTACTGTTTTGGGAATAAAGAGAGGGTTGAAAGACTAGAAAAACTGAAATTGCATTAAAGAAATGTAACGACTATTGTATTGGAAATAGGCTGATGGGTAGGTGACTAGCAAACAGTCGCTCTCCCATAAGATGAATGATGTATCTGTATATTTCATGAAAGTGGAAGAGGGAGGAAAGTGGAGGGGAGACTGCATAAGTTTCCTTCCTCGGCAATACGTCCAACCTTGGTATAGTTGTATATCTCTTGCACGTCATTGAACTTTAAGCGAGTTCGGTATATATGGAGTTCTAACTAACAATGATTATGAGAGGATAATTTTTGTTTCTGTTTTGGCATTGAAGCTGGTAGCTTTGTCATCAATTGGCATTGTTCAAAAGACGCTTATAAGCGTCAATTATTTTACCAGAAATGCTTCAAAAGGCATATTTTTTATTGCATATAATTAAGTACCATACTTAATAGAATAAGAATATTAAGAATTTTTATTTTTTTTCACTTTTAATGCTTTTACAACATTTTTATTTTAAATTTTGGACACAAAACCCCTAAATGTTTGTTTTTTCAGTACATTCTGCATGCAGTAAGAATGGTTTACAAGTTCTGCAAAAATTTCTCTCATATTCTGTGAATTTTGAGTTACAATTTCCAAACAGTTCAGAGTCTTTTGTGTATGGTAATTTGAAGCATGGTGTAATGCAAAGTCCTACATCACAATCAGGGCAGAAATAACGTGTTTCTTTTGATTCTCTCCATTCATTTCTTTTCGAGCAGACACTGCGCATTGTCTTACAGGTCTCAGTTTTTTATCTGGAGCAATTATTTCAAAAGTGTCTCTCTGTCAATCTCAGAGATTAGGCTCCGAACCTGGTCGTCCACGGTGGAAATTTAGTCCCGAATGATATTTTCAATTACACGGTCAATGAGATCAAGTCTAAATTCTAGTTCGTGTTTTTTCCTCCGTTTTACGGTAGACAACATATGAGTTCCATACAATGTCGAAAATATGGAAAAAATCTTTCTGTAACATTTTTACCCTTTTCTTTATAATTTCAAAACTTTTCAAATTTTGGTCCATGCGGTCTACTCCTCCCATAGTATTATTATAGTCCGCGAATATTTCGGTTTTTCTTTCATTTCAGAGCGGACTTGAATTTGTTCATTTCAGTATTGTGAAGAGTAATGAAACTTTTCTTATCCATCCACTTCATCACAGTAACTTTTCCTCTCTGAAAAGCTATAATCTCTTTTCACTTTTTTTTTTCTGCATTTCCTTTGGAACTTCTTTTCTCTTGAGGTTTATGTGCTGCGTATGTGTCCGTTCGACTGAAACAAGTTTGTCTGCTAATTCCGGCGAAGAATAGTCTATTGTAAGGCAGTATCCTTTGAAGCAAAGCAGCTCCATCATTGTCAGGACAATTTGTGATGAAAGCAGAGTTTAGAATACGTATTTCAGAATAGGTCTTTACCTGTATATATTATGACGATAGTAACCAGAAATAGATTCACACAACATAAAACATTTTTACTCCATAGCTCTTTTGAGTGGAATAAATTGTTTCCATCCTAGTCTGCCTTTGAAGAGCATAAGGCTCTCATCTATTGTACTTCTCGCTCTGGTGTCACCGTTTCACTAAATTTCTCATTGAGATGTTTCAGAACTGGCTAAACTTTACTAATTTTGGGCATTTGTGATTTTTGGGTCAAATGCTGCATTATCAGAAAAATGCAAGTAGCGTGTACAAAAGGCAGAATCGGCGATGAGACATTATTTTAGAGAAAAAGGTGTATTAGTTGAATATCTTTGTTCTCAATAATGATCAATTCCAGGTTCTTTACAATTCCTTGAAGTATATTGGAGCGAAAAATACATGCAACTCTTCCATAGTAGTTTCTACCCAAAATTTACTCTTTGAGAATTGTCTTTAACACTGATTGGATGCACTGTTTAGCATATTTATTTGTCTCTTCCACAATTTTACTCATGAGTGAAAAATCAATGAATGTTTCATAAAATTGTAGAATATCAAAGTGTCGTCAAATTGTACGTGACAGAGGGAATACCAGAAAATTTAAATCGAGGACACGGAACAGGTGATTTTTCCATCAACCTCGGTAAAATTCTTGCAGAACTCAAATCTTCATCAGAGCTAGCTCACTGCACGAGTCATCTGAGGAATAATCCAAATAATTAGAAGAAATATCTGTATCTGTATCAGAATGTAGTTCATCATCTAACAAGAAAGTATTTTCGTCGTCTATTCCATCCATAATTTCATAAGATTCACAAGCACGGCATACAGTAGAACAAAATTTCAAAGAAAAGTTCCCGCTTTCCGCTACATGAAAACCGGATGAAAAGCATTTCATTTACATGGAAAAGCCACGCCATCTGTGAAAAAATAATACTAAATAGTCTCTTTCAATAATGAAAATGCGGGCAAACCAGAAAAGGAAAGGAGAATATGATGCCGTACGCCGTACGGCAAACCAGATGAGCTAATTTCGGGTAGCACGCACTGTATGGGCAAACTGCTAAGGTTAACCAGTTTGCTCTCTCTACTCACTTTAGGTTCTACCTTGGGTTCGAAGAAGCTGAGACACTGCATCATTAAACAGGTTCAGGCATCCTGGGTGTTAGAGAGTTGGATAAGTAAGGAGGACAAAATAATACGGTGTCTGATTAGAAAGCTTTCTCCCATACCACAGATGAAAGTTTTGAAGTGGAACGGTCAATTTTTCGTTCCGTTTTTCATTTGTAAGTTTCATTTCATATTTTATATCTAAACATAATCATATACGAAATTTGTATTCTAAGCATGAAAATATAATTAGTGCATTTTATTTGGTAGTAGACTTGGATATTATCATGTGATTTTTTGCGTCGAGTTGTTACTGTTATTGAACGCAAATTTTGAACCGAATTTTACGAGGAAAATTTCTTTCCTCCATAAGAATGCCTTTCAGAAGTAAAACGTTTCGTTCATTTAAACGATTGGTCATTAATGCGCATGATAACTCGGAAGATCCGATTGAATAGTTGGTTCTTCTACACTTTTCATTCAAGAAATCCAACGACTAGTGGATTTGGAACCTTTTTTTTATTATTAATGGAGCCTTTTTGAGAGGTGCGATATCTTTTCATCTTTTGACTCGCTCTGGTTGACTTTGTGTCGTTATTCTAAATTATAGATTGTGTGTTTTTGCTAAGTTTGTGTTCGGCATTGCGAGTTTTCCCTATGCCTATGAGTATAACTCTTGCGCCAGGAAACACAACGAACCAACCCTATGCCGATGTTATATGTTCGATCACTAAAGTAATTTCACCGCCATACTGTCGCTTTGTCCGGGCCAGGTTGTTTGTTGGCTCTTACGCCAGTTAACCCACACCAAACCAAATCGCTTTGTCCGGGAAAATGGAAGATTTGATGAGCTTCTTCTGATAATTCTAAACTTAATTTTCCAATCCTCTTGTGTTATTTGCCTAATTAAAAACAGAAGACAGACGAGTCATGAGATTTATCTCGAGAAGATCTAAAATCCGATTTGGTGCCACCTGGAATTTCCAATGGTTGTTCTGATCTGGAAATCGTCTAGTTACTTTGACTTTGAAGTAATTGTAATCACTTGGAATAATGTTTGAGGAATAAACAGTTATTTTACTTGGAAAAGCAGATTGTATGTTAGTGGCGGTTCTATCGAATACAGTTTTTTTTTTGAGCATGGTGAAAATGCCTTCTGTGTCGTAAAAACAAAAAAATAAAAAAAAACTTTAATTTTATTCCAAATGGATGTATTTTGATATTTATAAGGAAAAACCCAACAGAAATTTTGCTCATTCTTTTATTTCAGAGGTTAATATTTTTCTGCAGTGTTGTAATTCTGAAACCGCAGATTCATTTTCTCTGGTTTTCATTTTGATATAGTTCATCCAGATGAGGATATAAATATGGATGTAAACAGCCAAAAATGGTTACGATTATGTGGTGTAGATAGCTAAATTTGTTCCGTATACGACTGAAAATCTTTGGGTCGGATTTTCAAATCATTCGCCTAAGGCAGGGGTCGGCAACCTATTGAAACGGAAGAGTCAAAAGTTACAATTTACAAAATTTCCCAATTTTCAAAGAGCCACTAAAAATTTTCCTTCCAATATTATAGTATTTGCTTATATATATTTAAAATAAACGGCTTTAAATACGGAATAATATTTATTCATATAAAAACACAAATATAGATAGTTACATCAATGGGAGCATTGGCTTTGCATGCCTTTTGAAAGTTTGATTAAATCTGGCTTATAACTTGTTGTTTTAAGTTTCAAGCACGACTCTAGATTTTTATTTATTAGCTGACTTCTAACTTCACTTTTTATTATATTCATGCAAGAGAACGGTTGCTCTCGGGAATATGTCGACCCGAAGATCGTCAGCACTCCATATGCCAACTTCTTCACCTCACTGTAGCATTCTGGAAGACTATTCCATGCGCCGAATATGAGGGACTCAACTCGCGGAATTTCTTTTAGAGCTGTCCACTAGCGCTGCGCGATGTGCATATATTTCCGGACCTCCAACTCTTCCAACTTGCTCTTGAGTTCTGTGAACTTGCCACTCTACAAGTCTTTGGTTTTCAAATCCAGCAATTTCATTTAAAGCGATCCAGCATCAATTCCAAATGGTCCAATGTTGATCTCATTTGTAATTGTGTTGAGAGGATTTACTATGAACGCGTGAGTACTTTTGTTTGTTTTGAATTGCTCGAATCTCTCAGCGAATCTATCCTTTGTTTTTTAAAGCTATGCTGAAGTAATTCGTGTCAATAGTTGCATTGGTCTCATCGCGATATTGCTTCAGATTTTTAAAATGAAGTAATTTGCCGCTCTCCATGTCTTCAACAAAAAGAAGTAATTTGTTATCGAAACAAACTACTTCAAGCAAGGTGTAGGCTTTCCTTGCAGCTTTAAATTTAGTTCACTAAGTTTCTTTGTGGTATCTACCCTTAAGTTGCATTTTTGCAGCCATTCCTCTCCCTTCAATTCGGAATGGTTAATGCTTTTTTCATTGAGGAATGTTTTTATTTCACTCAAGCACAAAACAAAACGTTGCAATACGTTACATCTGGAAAGCCATCGCACTTTATTGTGCAGAAGTAGGTCAGAAAACTGGCTATCTATTTCTTCAAGGAAATCTTTAAATTGGAGATGGTAGAGTCCTTTTGCCAAGGTGCTGTTAATAATCTTAATTACCAAGTTCACGACCTCAACTATTTCGGCCGGAAATGTTTGGGCACAAAGCGCTTCTTGAGGAATTAGGCAGTGAAACGTTAGAATTTCGTGGTTTATTTTTTTCTGAAGAATTGATGCTACCCCTCTATGTATTCCTGCCCTACTTCTGGTTACATCAGTTGCTATAGAAACGATTTTATTTATATCGATTCCATTGTCTTCCAGGCATTTTTGCACAGCATTTGCTGTATCTTTTCCACGAGTTTGCCCTGAGAACGGTAGAAATCCTAGTAGTTCTTCTTTTGGACCTTGGGACGACATACCTGAAAAGGGTAACTTGTGCCGTGTCTTTTATGTCGCAAGACTCATCTATAGCAAGTGATAAGGCAGAAGCCAGTTGAATGTCTTCCACTTGCATACGTGTTACATTTGAAGACATTTTAGCAGTTCTGTCTTGTACTGTTTTAGCAGATAATGGTAAATCTTTAATTTTTTTCATGATTTCTGCTTTGTTTCTAAAATCACAAAACAGTTCTTCAGATGCACGTATAGAACAATCTTTGATGTACTCACCATCTGTGAAGGGTTTTCCTCTTTTTGCAATTTGTAATGATACTGCAAAGCTTGCCAGATTTACATTATTGGAAGATTGCGCCCAGTTACTTAACATGGAACTTGACAGTTGTTGTTCTTTTTGAGCTCTTCAACAGCTTTTTTTCGTGCGTTACCGGTTAGATATTTACCAGCAAACTGGGCATGTTTTGTAATGAAGTGCTTCTCAAAATTTCACTTCTTATTGTGTGCGAGTTTTTCGTGGCAAATGAGACAAGTCGTAAGGCATCTGTGTTGCATATGAATGCAAACGACTCCGTCCAATCCTGATTGAATCCTCGGTTTCCTTCTTCAGATCTTCTCTTTTTTCACCAGGTGCTATGATGGCGTCAGAGCTGAAAAAATGATTTTTAAAAATTTTACTTAGCTATCTAAAACGGCAAACAATTTATTTACCATTATTACTTCGGTAACACGATCCTCAGATATGTAATCCAATTCTGTTACTGATTTTATTATATTATACGCGTACATACCTTTGAGAAGTTAATTCGCTTCTAAATCTTATTCTTCTTGAAACAGCAAGCGAATAGACACGCAAAAACCGCACGCGATTAAATTAACACACATGCAACGTAACGTCAACTGCGCTATCCGAGGATGACTGACTGACTGACAACACGTCTAAAGTCTAGACGGTGGCTGTTTGGGTGAGACGGAAATGGAATGCAATTGGCTGAAAGATAAACATGGTCATGGAGTCTCATCTCTAAGAACAAAACAATAGTTCAAATTTATCTCATTACGGTCATGTTAAGCGTAGCGATTTGTAGTTAACGATTATGAAAATAGAAGCTATTGAGAAATTAGATACTTAAAAATATATTCTTATTTTTTAAGGGTTTTGATAGTAAATTATTACTTTTTTCATATGGAACTGAAGAGCCGCAACTTAACATCAAAAGAGCCACATGCGGCTCGCGAGCCGCAGGTTGCCGACCCCTGATGTAGTGGATACAAATCCATATTGATGATACGATATTTTCCAAAATACAATGATCAATATTAAAACTGCACTACATCACAACTTTTTAGCACCTGCAGAAGCAATAACAAAAGAGGTTGTAGGGTAGTGGAAAAAATAGAAAGGATTTAAATAAATTATCTAATGAAGATATTTATAATCTAATATATCAAGAACTAAAAGGAATTGAAGACGATTTTTAATAAGAAATTTAACTATAGGCAGGTAAAAAACTTCATTTTGTCGTCTGAAAACAAATTCTGCAAGATTCTCGAAAATATTCTGAATAACTACAAAACAGATAATCAACACTTCCTATTTCTTATTAATGATCTACATAAAGCAAGAATTGCAAAATCGCAGAACGAACATCAAGAAAAAGCAATAATTTAAATGACTATCAACTTTAAAAATCCAATTTACGACCAATTTAAATTCAATGCAGTACTCCAAGAATTCATGAATCTTTTTCCAATCAAAAAGATAGAAGTTAATAAATGCTTTAAATATGACACAAATATCGGTGGAAGAATCTTCAACTACAATTCCTTTTGTACAGATGTTAGGACCAATAAAAATAACATTCAGTGTCTTTGCAATAGAGAAGAATATAATAAGTTCACAGATCCCTTCCATCAACACATTTTATCCGGCAACCTAGGCTTTATTGACAATAAAGAACTAAGGGAACTAATGATCAAAGGTACAAAATTCCGTCCTATTTTCAAGATCTCCATGAAAAAACATTTTCAAAAGCTTTCTTAATAATTTGAATAATTTTTGTCTAAAACTTGCCCCCAAATTCGATATACCAATACAATTCTTCACCGAATGGAAATGGTCAATATATTTCAACTTTAAACAGTTCATAAAAAAC
>BGPR01021215.1:0-26788 GCA_013235015.1 Araneus ventricosus
TAGGATACATTTAAATTTTAAAACTTTTTAAACATACGCTTAATTGTATATATATATATATATATCATTAAACCATGAATTTCAGAAAGTTTCATTATATTTGTTAATTTCCTTATGTTTTCATGTACATATTTTTGCTTAATTGATATGCTCATTAATAATTTCATTGGAATGTATCTAGTTTTTTCCACGTGTTCTTAGTAAATGAGAAACTTACTCCTCGTTTCTTCATCAACAGAACTTCCTTTTCCTTCTTTTTCTTTTCATCATGCAAGTACTGCTTTCTCCTCAAAACAGCAGCATAAGGATTCAATTTCATCATTACTCGAATATTCTTCAGTGGGTTCTTTTTCAAGATGTGGCGTTGAACTTTAGTACTAGAAGGGAAGAGTTGGAAAAATAAAACTTATTACCTTCGACACTTGAAAGACATTCAATTTTAAAATTGTGTTTCATTTGCTTTAAAAAGCACTGGGCCAGAAAATGAATAATTCATGTTGCATAGTATTTGAAGATAAACAGATAAGACCGCTATCTGGAATTCAACTATGCGAAATATAATAACTAATCAAATAAAAATGAAAACTTACACTGCTGGTCTCATTACTTTCCTGATTCTAGGATCCTTAAGCATACGAGCTAAATCAGTGCTAGTCATCTTATGCATTGGCAAACTGCAAATAAAACAAATGCCTTAAAATATTTGAAAATAAAAGCATATTAAAACAAATCTTCACTTCCGACACTGCACAAAAATTTTATTATTATTGTATAATTAAATATTACACAATTATACATTTTCAGCAGCTTAAAATATTATAACCGAAATTTGAAACTCCTGCATTGCACAAAAAAATTGTTATAATCTAGTTTTCCATTAAAAAAATAATAAATGGATAACAATACTAATAAATCTGAAATTTAGAAATGTATTGATTTATTTATTATCAGAATATTAAAAATTACATAAAATTTACAAATCCAAAATGATCTATAATTTATAAAATTCCTTAGTTGGCTCATTTACAGGCAGTTGGTTCATGATTGTTTATGGAAAGATCAAAAGTATGATATAAATTGGAACACTTCAAAGATAAAACAAATAAATCATAAGTTTTTTTATTTTTAATTGTAGAAATTAAATCCATATAAGTGATTAAAACTCTTGTAAAAATATATCATTGGTATTTTAGCTGCATTACGACAATATTAAAATGTTACTTGACTGAATTTCTAAATTCCAATCTTACCTCGAATATAACATTCCGAACCAGAAAACCCACTTAAAAAACCCATTCTATACAAATAAAACATATGAAGCGAATCAAAATATTTACTCCAATTTATACAACTTCAAACAAAAACATAAATTATCCTTTAATATTTTAAAAACAACAACTACGCCCACCAGTTTTGGAAGTTTTAAAACTGAGATGAATCCCCTTCATAACCCTTTGCCAAATATTCACACAGATCAGTATTTAATACAATTGTATAACAAATGTATGTCAGATTAACACTCAAATCATAAATACAAGAAAATGCATAAACACGATACTTAAACAGATACTCATCTACAGAACAAGGTGGGAAAAAATGAAATAAGCTGCATAAAGATAGGCTTACTTATAATTCTTCTTCCTGGCAGATTTCCTTTCCCAGGTGCCATATAGAGCATCAAGTCTTTGAAATGCACCTTCAGTCCAAATAACAAAACGTCCGACATGGCCTCCAGGAGCAAGTCGGAGAAGGTTCAATTTATCAACATTAATTGTTTCGACACCTAAACAAGAAAAAAATGCTTATAAAAACAATGTAGCTACAAACAAATCAAGACAAACAAATTAAACATTTGCAAAAATACCCTACTTGGGATATAAAACACCCAAATCAAAACTAACATTACGATTTCAAAAACCTTTTTGTTTATTGCATAAAAAGTTTGCGATACATCATTAGGCTAAAACAAAGCTTTTATATTAAATTATGAACCAATCTGAAGAGTTAAAAACAATTTAACGCAATACTTTTTGATATTTATTGCCGAAAATTAACTTTTAGCTCAACATGCATTTTTACTGAAAAATACACACAAATTTTTCAACTGACAAATTTTGCAATAAAATAAATAAAATGTTTTCAACTGATTTTTTTAAAGTACAAATAATAGGTGTATCAATATTTAGAAACACATACTTGATATTCTTTGTATTGAATTTTTTTTGAGTAAACGTCTATAATTACTACAAAAATAGATACAATTCTAATTATTAAACAATATATGTACTATTGTATATAAAAATATAACTTAGTTGCATTTTAGTCATTCCATCTGCTTATCGTTTGAACAATGTTCAGAAAATATGATAACATGACTTTCAGATTAGTTTATTGCCCTCTGAACAGGATACTGATGTTTTTCTGTCATCCTTTCTGGGACACATATCGAAACATCTGGAACCCTTTTTTGGGAATTTTTCTTGAAGGTATTCTTGTTCTCCGGCTAATCTCTTCACACCAGCTCTAAATTCTTTTTCGAGTTAGTAAGCGCTCATTTCATCCCCCCACTTTGATTCTATGCTGGACTAAAATGAAACACGAGCACATGCGCGGGGCAAGATTCCTCCCATGCAACATTGCAGTAATAAAATCCAATTTTCTGAACACAAAAGAAATTTCTTTTGATCATCTGTTTATGACCTTGGCAAGTACCATATATATATATACAAGAACGGTCACTTAAGAATAACCCCCTTTTTTAAGCAAAAAAATGCAGCTGGGGTAGATTTTGTCCCAGTGCGTGTGGCGACAGGTTAAACCTAATGTAATATCCTGCAATGTTTATAATGGGTATATTTCAAAAATTAAAAAAATAAGGATTTAATTCACTTAATAACTCTTCAATTCATAAATTAACAATATCTTAAAGAGAAAAAGGCAACTCAGACTTTGTTGAATTATACAACTTTACAAACCTGGAATATTTCTGAAAGCTCTGGTGAGACCTTGGTCTTTACGATAAATAATTACAGGTCCCAATCTTTGGATTCTCCTACGGTTACGCATTTTACCCTTACCAGCTCTAAAGCGTTTTGAATTATATACCTGAAAAAAAAGAAAGGTTAAAACTAAGCAAAAACAAATCATAAAAACTAGTTCTAAAATATAAACTCTAAAATTTAAGTTATTTTAAAGTAACGTGTGTAAAATATTAAATATCCATTTTAGAAAACTGTACCAACTTCATCAGTGTGCAAGACCACAATTTCAAGGTCTGACGATGGTTCAAAGAGGTTAATCAATATTGCACAATGTCTGATCAATCAAAAGCATACAGCTGATTAGAAATTCATTTCGGCTTTTAAATGGTTTAACACCATATCCAACTTATAATTAGCCACAAAGGGTAAAAAGCAATTGGGTCAACAAAAAAAATGTACCAACTTTATCAGTGTGCAAGATCATATATTTCAAGATCTGCATGGTTCAAGAGAGTTAATCAATATGCACAATATCGATCAATCAAAGCAATGATTGAAATTCATTTTGCGTTCAGTTTAACAATTCATGAACTTCGAATGACCATTATCAGGATAAGATTGAAAAAGCAGACTGAAATCATCGAGTAAAAAATTTGTACCATAATTTATCTTGAAATAGGTTTTAAAAGTAAAACATACAGCTTGATCAAAATAATATCACTATAATAATTAATAACTAATTATTTATAATTCATACATATAAATAAGAACAGAATATTATATTACATCATTCATATTAAAAGTTAACAAAGAAGTCTAACACATCATCAGGTGCATCAGAAAATATAAAATTAGACATTAAAACATTTACCACCTTAGCATCACTGAGATACATTCACCCAACAAGTCTGGGAATAATTATATTTAAGTCTTTTTTGATAAAGTTAGCTCAAAAATAAAATAATGACAAATAAATTCTTTTGCTTCTGATTGTAAAGTGTATTAGCTCTTTTTAAATTATAATAATCTATCATAGAATTCTGTTATATTTTTATACATTTTACAAAAGTAACTGATTTTGAACCTTATAAAGAGTAGGATGTGAAAAAAACACAGTTACATGACAGATTCATTTAGCATTATTGTTAATTTGAAACATTTCATTTTTTTTAAAGGAAATTGGTTCTTTCCTTTGTTTTTTTAATTGTGTGGCGTTTGTTGGTAACAGATCTCCATTAACCGTTTCATCCCCTTGTTTGGAGGCCTCTTATCTTCTAAGATTTTCTTCAATAAGGATGTGTTTGCATCCTCTGCAGTTTATTTTCAGTAAAGGCTCAAGTTTTTGCACAGTCTTCGACAGATCTCTGTTTAATTACTGGCATAGTTGTGGGACTACATTATCTCTAGAATGCCACCGAAATCATCTTTTTATTTTTTTATTTGAGAGATTTTTTAATGTCTTATTCTCTGCTTCATTGCTGCATTTGCACGCTTTTTTTGCTCTGCCACTTTTGACATTTCTTTTTTTTATGTAGTTTATTTGTTTTTATTCTTTTATTTCAACTAGTTTTCAACATGTTTAGCAAAAAAAAATCTTTTTTTCAAAATATTACCAGAGGTTTTATTTTCTGCAAAAGGTGTATACGCTTTGAATAACACAGATATGTTAAAATGTTCTCAGTGTGAGCTTACCATATAAATTTTCAGTTCGTCAGATAGATAAGATCCACTGGTTTTCAACGGTGTGGATTAACTGCATGGTCGAGTGGACATATTTCTCAGAATTTTCTTTCGAAAATGGAAAAGAGGAAGAGTTTCTCTTTACAAAGCAATTTGTTGGGAAAATGCAGATTTGGGGGGGGGGGTCAGGAAGAAACTGGAAATTTGAGAGAAAAAATAAAGAATACACAATGGAATTTTTTCCATAACAGCAGAATTGCAAAAAAGCGAAGAATCTGATCCCTGCATTATGGAATTTGGAGAGCATATTGATATAGAATTGTACCACTTTATCGATTACCAAGATCACATTTCAAAGAATCTGGCGATGGTTCAAGAGGTTAATCAATATTGGCACATGTCCGATCAATCAAAGCCCTTGTAGAATGTGGAAATTCATTTGTGCTTTTTAAATGTTTAACTACCACATCCTAACCTATTGGCCAATAAAGGTCAAAGCAAATAGGATCAACATAAAAAAATGTAACTTTATCATTGTGCAAGATCCACAATTTCAAAGATCTGACGATGGTTCAAAGAGGTTAATCAATATTGCACAATGTCTGGTCAATCAAAGCATCAGACAATGATTGAAATTATTTGTGCTTTTAAATGAGTTTAACACCCTCTTGATAATATTAGCCTTATAACGGTCAAAAAACAAATGGATCAACATAAAATGTACCAACTTTATCAATGTACCCAAGATCACAATTTCAAGATCTGTGGTTCAAGATAATCAATGTGCACATGTTTGTCAATCAAAGCACAGAAGAGTGACTGAAATTTATTTGTGCATTCATTTTATTTCTTTATTGTTAAGACATGTGAATATCACTAAACCTACAGGAAAACTAATATGTGCATATTTAACAAGAAAGGCAAGTTACTAATGTATCAACACTATCAGTGTGCAAGGTCAAAAATCAAGACCTGACCATGGTTCAGTGTGATAAAATGATATAGCACATAAAAATACACAATTAAAGCAATTTTAATTGTCCTTTTGTAGTGCGACACATAGAATACTCCAAGACAGGATAAATAATTAAACTGCAAATAACATCTTACTAAATTTCAATTCCGACTACTAATAACACCTGACCATCAATCTAAAAACCTATGTCAAACATACATATTAATGTGTATTAAAAATAGTAACAGTAACTATTCAACATTTGTTTGATTATTGTTAACGTAATTTACTTTTATGGTCTAGAATTTAATAAAATACCTAGATCAATTCAATATTTAGGGAAATCCTTAGAATTTTCAGGAGAATTGGAAAAGTAATTAAGAATTTAATAATTAAAATATTTTACAAAGCAAATCTATTGAATCAAAATTACACAAGTTTTCACCAGGAGGATCGGTGAATTATTAGCATATCTTAATAATAGTAGCACATTCCTGTAACAACAAAATACATTCTTGAATCAATACCAAGTAAGATCAAAGCCTTAAAGTACAGGTGAAATCATCAACCTTGTTAAGTGTATATCAGAAGTTCAGAGCTTTAATACTAGAAGCTTTCAAAAGGTAAAAAAAAATCTTCGAGGTACTTTCTTACCTATAAGTGATCAATTTTTTTAAACTATTTGTACTATAGGTTAACACTAGTTAGGTTGGTGCATGCTCAGTAATTGTTTATGTCAAAGGTGCCTTAGAGACATTTGCTTTGTTTAATCGCGAGTTAGAAAGATCATTGTCACGACAGGCAGCACGATTTGTTTACCTATCTCTATTTTGCTACTTATAATTCGCCTCAGTTTTCATTGGTCCCACCGTCTGCTCTTTTTTTTATGGTGCGGCATCTGAATTTGAATATATTTGGAATTCCTGATGAATTTTACAATAAATATTTTTTTTCAATAACGGTTACCTTCTGGCAAAGAGCTTGTTCATTTAATTTCGAGTTCTCTTTCTCTGTGTTGCATTCTAGCTGGTAAATGTCCAGACAAATTTTTTTTTTTCTGAAACACGGTTCCTAGTGTTTATCGTTCAGACAGACTGCTTTTTGTGTGTGTTTCTTTTTAATGAAAAGCATCTGAGCAGACCGCTTTGCTTGAAATAAATTGCTAATGAATTTTTAAGTTTAAAAAAAATTTGCTAGACACCCTTACTGCCAAGACATTATCGTATTCAATCCTCTACATTTTGGATGCTGTAGGCATTGAGATGCAAGAGATCTATAAATTCCTGAGCATCCCTAAACAGAATTTGCCATGTAGAGTTACACAAAGAAAAATTAGACTGAGAAAAAGCTAAGTGACCCTAAACTCAGATTTACCCTCATTATACCAGTTACAAACCTGCATTACAAAATGTAAGACATTTAGCAAGCATCAAGCAAACCAAAAAGGCAAAGCATGCACCTTTTGAATATCAGCCCAAGCCTTTCGCTATAAAATTGAACAGCTGTTTGGTTTTTTACTAACTCCTGGATTTTGCTCACTCCATAGGGTAGCTTCAGGGATTTCTTCAATCCTATGTCCTGAAAATAAATTAATCCAAGTATAAATATTTGATAAATTAGCTTTTACAAATTTTATAAATTTCTCAAAACTCTTATAAAACCAAAATTTAAGATCCAAGCAAAATTATATGAAAGCTTTTCATATAGTAATGTTTAGAAAATATTTTTACATTTTAATTCAATATAAAAGAAAATCGATTAAATTAAACAATTACCTTTAGACATCACTAAAGCAGGAATGCCAGTGGCAGCAATAGCAGAGCAAATGGCATAACGTCGTTGATTGACGTTAATTTTGCGATGCCATCTTCGCCAGGTCTTAGTAGGTGCAAACATACGTCCACCACGGCACATGTTACCGAAGGCACCCTGTCCAGAACGGTGAGTTCCACCACCTCGTACTCTAGGAATACGGGCAACGGCACGTCCAGTACCCCAAGATTCGGCAGAAGTTTGATGACCTATACATAAACAAAAATGGTTTAAGAAAATTATATATTAAGCTGCCATAAACAAATGTGTCTGAAGATAAGTTATTGTGATTTTTTTTAAACAATAAAATGAAAAAGCGCCTAAAAAAATACCAGACCTGCTTCCTTTGAAACAGCATACGGATGTCTTCTATTTTTAGCCATATTCATGTGCACAAAATTAACAATGTCAGGCCGGATCGGTGCCTTGAACACCGCCGGCAAACGAAGATTTTTTCCAGTTCTTTCATTAGTTTCACTATACACAGTTACTAACGGTCTTGCTCCTGCAGACTGTAAATAAAAAAAATATTTTAAGACTATATAACAAAAACCAAATAAGATATCAATGTTTTTTATCTTAGTATTTGTAATTTCTTCCATAAAATAAGTAATGCATTTGCACTCTGTAGAACAGTTAAAGCTACCATAATTCATATATAGGAAATAACAAAAGTTGAATACTTTAACTAGAATCTTAATATTAAGTGAAATTTTAATGTTCTCCAGCAAACTTTTGAACACAATACCACACAAACACAATTTATACTTAAAATAAAAAATTATATTTCAATTTATATATTAGTGAAAGTAATTGGTATTCCTCAAATGATGGCCCAACCATAGTATAACGTCAATCATGGAAAACTCACCAAGGTTGCAATAGAAAAACATTGCCAAGTTTCATTGAATTTTATTATAATCAAAATAACTTATAAGTTTAAATTAAAACCTTTTAAAACATGGCAACACATTTACTGCTTAATTAGACTTGACTTCTGTCCTGCATTCAAAAATTATAACTTAAGATGCTATAACAAAGAAAAACAAAACATTTCATTTCTTTTACGCAACCCATTCTTTCATCTGATTTCTAGTTTTATGTGCAAGTTTTGAGGCGTTCCCACTAAATTCAGGGTGGCCATCATTTTTGCTGTTTGTTTCCCTGACTTTTCCAGGTTTTATAAAAAATTTCCTTGACTTTTTTCGGAGGTAGCTCATCAATCATAGAAAAAAATCACCTGCATATGGGTCGTTCTGTGTCAAGTCAACACACTGTTTAGGACGGACCATCTCGTATTTTGATGAAACTTGGTAAATCAAGAGTCTTAACATAGCTATGAACAATGTAAACAAAAATGTAAAAAAAAAAAAAAATTTCATTGATGAGTTATTAATTATTGAAATTTTCATTAAAAAATGCTCTAAACCTCAATATCTCAAGAACAAAAAAAGATACAAGCTTGAATGTTATCATATTAAAGCTCCTTTAATGCGCTTTAATTTGATGTATAACACGACAGATTTTAAATTTAATTAAATTTAATTTCTCAAAATGCAACAATTTTAAAATTCTGAAAAAATTCACAAAATTAGTTTGTATTGTGCTCTTGCATCTCCCCAAGTTTCATTTTGAGATCGTCATGGGATCCAATGATACATGGAGGATAAGTTTCACATTGATGAGAAAATTACATCACATAGAATTTTGCTTTTTATATACATATGATTTTGGCAAATTTTATATCATTAGCATTGTCAATCTTACACTATGACTTGTTAAATAAAGCTTTCATACAAATTTTATTTTCAGCTATGAATTTTCTAACAATATAGTGATTTAAATCTTATTCATTACTTAATTTTCAAAAAAATAATGAATCAATTAATATTTCAGTATTGGCACATTAAATTTTGTTTTTAATAAAATGTTTTTTTAAAATCTAGCATCATATAAGAAAACAAAACAGGCATAATTATATTTTTTACCAATTACTTGTATTACTCAAACTGGGTTTACATTAAAGTTTGTGCATATGTTTGGGATTAGAAGAGATTCATAATCTCTGCAATTTTTTTCTTTTCAACTGGTAGAATGTTCACGCAACCAGTTGGTGTGATGGGATTCATTTTATAAATAATATCAGAACTGGGAATCCAGAGAACATCAGGTGTTAATGAATACGAAAATAAAGGTGAAGGTCCTGATGGATGGAGGAGGTCACTTCATTTTCTCCCAAAACGTAACTTAGCCACCATTTTTAATTATACAGTCGAACGTCGTAAATCCGGAATCGTCGGGACTTCAGCAATTACGGATCTTGACCATTTCAATATTAAGAATTGAATTTAACATCATAAAACGCACAATTCAATTTAAATGTTTTAAAAACTTATTTATTACTTGTTTTCTTTGATTTATAAACATAATTGATATTATTTCTTATTAATTTTAACATTTTTACAAAATATTTCATTTAAAGTGAGTTGCTTCATTAATTTTGGTTTTTGATTCAGTAACTTCTCTTTTATTTTATGTATCGCCGTTATGTCCGACTCCGAAATAAAGTCTCTTTGCTCAAGTCCTTTCATTGTGGTGTTCAACAGTTCCACTAAGCTGTCGATTGACATTGTCTTCCGCTTGTGTTTCTTCTTCGCTATCGGATACTGAAGTTTTGGAGTTCATCAACTCTATACTGCATATTTCGGCATCAGTGAGCTGACACACTGTCAGAGCAGTAGTACTTAAAAGGCGTCATATTCGGCGATTTCTTGTCCTCGATTTTTTGTAATCAAGTAGTTCAAAATTTTTTTTCTTTGGAGATCTGAAATCAGTATCCACGTTTTCATAGAATATGATTGCCGGCCACATATATCAACTCGCATAAGAGAAGTACTACATTCGCGAGGGCTAGTTCGGAATTAAAGACAATCGTGAATTTCTACAATATTTGCAAATCCTCTTTGTGAGCCAGAAGGGGAGAGAAAGTTGCATGCGCACCTTATTTGTTAACATTTCTTACATCCTGGACTAGTTTGTTTTGAGTGCTTAGAGAGGGGAAGGTATTGTAACTCCGCGATTTGTTACAATACACCCCCCCCCCCCCGCAATACCTTCGTCGCACATAGTTGCACAAGTGGTTAAATACTTTCCTTCTCCAGATAGTTACGACTGGTTTCTGCTGACTCTGGGTGCTGATTTGTTAGATAAAAGTCAGGATATTTTCTTTTTTTTTCCCTTGTGGGAAGGGCTTTATGGAATAAAAAACGTCCGGATTTTGGATCATTCCGGATTTGCGACGTTTGACTGTACATGGAAATCACATAGCCATTCACATCCCTAAAATTTAACATTTCTCCTTTTGATATGACCTGATAGCTGATTGATGTTGTAGCAAATGAGAATGTTTTACTAATTTGTTTTAATAATAAAATTTACCTAAGCTGGTTTTAGCTGCAGATTTCAGTTTTAAAAAAAAAGGAACAGGAATGCAGAAAACAATTTAATTTGGTTGATAAAATACAAACTATATATACTTGTATTTTTTTTATAAAATATGGAACAAAAAATGGGGAGAGGAATAAACTTCATTGCAAAAGCAGAGATTTTTTAAAAATCTTACAAATCAAGAATTTGCATTTTTATACTCACTAATAATATCCACAAATATGTATTTTTATAATTTTTAATTGCAACATTAATCAAATTCATCAGCATCATTTATAAAATTAGAGCAATCCATGCATATAAAAGAATATCCTTCACCACTCAAGTCAGGCTCCTCAAGTTGAAATTTTCTAACATAAATGGGAGGTAAACATTCAAAATGGGGATGTTTTTGACATTCTATTTTGAATGGCCTTAACTACATTACCAACTTTAGATGGCGAGTAGCAAAATTCCTTTATAGAAATGCTACCTGCCTTCTTATTTTTAATTGGAGCCATTACTATGTAAAATGAAAACAAAACTAAATCAGTTACTTTTATATTAGAAACAAAATTAAATCAGTTACTTTTATTTTAGAAGCTAAGTTATATCGGTTACTTTTCATTTTAGAAACAAAACTAAATTAGTTTATTTTATTTCATCCAGATATTCTTAAATTTATGTAATGGCTACAAACATAATGAAGTTATGTGGCCAATACTGGAACATGTAGTGTTCCACTTTTGGCCACCTGCACAGCTGAACTGGCATGTGTATTCAAGTACCAGTTTTGGCCACCACCCCTTTAATCTTAAAAATAATTACTTGTGATATGAAATCAGAATTTAAAAAAAAGCCTGGTTAGTATCTACAAGTTGGAACACACGCGATTTCGTCGCCAATATGGTTACCCGAGGAATCAAGTGGATTAGTTCCATTGGCAACCCATCAGCTAGATCGCTTACTTCATGGCAAGAGTTTCGCATAATTGAGTTGTTTACAAACTACACGGGTTTTTAAATAACTTAAAATATTTAATTAAATAATGAAATATATTTTAATTATGGTTTCAATTAGTAAAAAAATGGCAAATAGAACTTGGGTTTATTTAGTGATTATATATTTTTCTGATCATATAATTGATATCTTTTCTTTGCCTTATAATAAAAATCATTTGCATGGGATTTTTGAAGTTGCTCGGTCATATTTTGGAATTCATTGTTTGGAATGCTGTCTTCACGGGCACGATAGTTTCCTTGATGCACTGCATTGTTCATTTTTCTTTTTAAGAGCGTTTCTTCCCAAGTGCAAATATTAAAACTGAGTAAGTCTTAATTTTTAACCATTATTTGTTTTGAAGAACATTTGTCCTTAGTAGCTTTGCTGAAGCTACTAAGCTTTTGCTACTAAGGGCAAATATTCTGCTGCTAATCAATTAGAGTAATTAAAATAAGCCAATTCCGTACATTCACTACGCTACTAGGATCCCGCTTTCCTGAAAGCGAAGCCGCTGATTTTTTTTTAAGTTAAAAAATCAGATGCTGCAGGCATTGCGAGCCAATTTTTCCTGCTTCATTAGAATAATTAAAAGTAACAGATTCCATACATTCAATGAGCTAGGAAAGCTAGTAGTTCTGTGGAAATTCTACATTTAAAACGGGAGATAGTGCAACGACAAACCACAAACGTGTGGGTTCAAAAAAAGAGTAAATTTAAACGATTAACTTTTAACTGTGAACGATGCGCATTTGTTTACCATTAGCATCCATCTTGACTTGACACTGTTTTAATAAGCGTGTGTTCCAACTTGTAGATTTCAACCAAAAGCCCACCTCATAAACCTTAAGGGTAATCGGTTTTAGATAAATCATTTAATTCTGAGAACTATATGATGAAAAACTGTAATACTTGTTCCTTAACAAAAACCTTAACAGTTGCGAGTATACAATACATGATCATGCATTTAATTTTTCTACAAGTCACATGTTTGAGAAAAATGAACCAATCAGATTGAAAATAGTAAAATAAGGATCGTTTGAAGTATTGGAATGCTTCTTATTAGTTAATTTGAAATTACTGGTTAATTATTGGAAAAACAGATACAATGTGGCCAAAACTGGAGCATACCCTATATAATGAACAAAGGGTCGTCAAAATTAAAATTTCTGGAATAGGTTTTAAATTACCATCGCACTTTAGGCGCGGTTAATTAATTTTATATACTGACGAAACCATTCGTCAAAAAACACTAAAAAATTATGCAATGCCCAATTCTGCTACAACTTGACTTCGTATGCACGAGCGGCACTTATTTGAAAATGCTCAAGGGGGTGGTTCTTTGAGGGATTTTGCACAACTATTTTTTGTATAGCAGATTATATAAATGAAAACTGCTTATTAAGCTTGTAATACCATAAAATGCATCGCGTAAATCCATTTAAGAGGTAGGCGCTAAAGAAAGCTACAACACGTGGGATCAACTACGTTTAACTCTCAATTTCAACAGACAAATCACAAAACCATAACCAAAGTTTAATAATAAATTTTTATGAGAATTCATCTATTTAAAATAGCAAGATAAAAATTTCAATCATATTAATATTGTACTGAACAGCTTAAGCCTACAACTTCAAAAGGCAATTAGGCTTACGATTGGACCCTTTCACAAAAGCACATATTTAAGTAAACCTTTATTTTCTAAATATGGATCAGAAAAGACAATTCCTTAAGACTATATAACATTAAAATTAGTTAATTAATGAAATATCTCACCATTTTTGCCCCCTTTACCGCGACACGTGAACACGTAGAAACTCAACTCCACGGCGATAGAGGAATGAATTAATTGCTGGCGGCTCTCCGATTAAGTTGAGTTGTTCTGGTTTGTAACAGTGAACTAAAATAAAATTATATTTATTTCAGAAGCCTCGGTAGCGCAGTAGGCAGCGCGTCAGTCAGTCAGTCTCACAATATTTATTTCATAAGTTCAAAGATTCTATTGATGAAATAAATAACTAAAAACGAAATTGAATAAATAAAACAATGAATTTTCAGAAATTTTGACAGTCAATACTAAAATATTTAATTTTTGAATATCGATTCTACTAACATTTAGCTCATCAAACGACAAAAAATTCTAGGGTGGCGCTACGAACAAAACTCTGGAGATATGAAATTCGAACATAAGACTGTAACGAGATCAAAATTTTATTTTAAATCAAGACATTATAAGTTACAGATATTTCCCTTTTAATACACACAAAAGACCTTACTAAGTTCTCGCGGTAAAGTTGAGCGCGGTAAAATTTCATTTTATAGAAGGAATGTTCTTTCTGCTTTTAGTTTAGAATTTTTAAAAAGCATCTTTTTAGTCTTATATTCATAGCATTTATTAATATGTTTTTATAAAATTATTTTCCTCTGATTACTATTGAAAATTTTTTTGATATTATTGCTCTTGCGGTTTAATGACTGGCAACATTTGCAGAGTTTTTAATATTGTTTATCTTTAGCAGAAGACTTTTCGTCCTCTGTGTTCTCGAATGACAATAAAGGTCTCTTCATTAACAGATATCACTATTTTCAGACGATGAGCGGCGCAGTTGAAAAATTTAGCTGTTGAATTTTAGAAAGTCATTCTCTTCTTTTAAAAGCATCTTAACACTGTTCTCTCTTCTAAACGAAAACATGGGCGAAGCAGAAAAACAGCAATCTACTATGATGAATGGTGTAGTACAACCTCTTTTGACAGATTTATATCAAATTACTATGGCTTACGCTTACTGGAAAAGCGACAAGTGTTCTGATCATGCTGTGTTCGATTTATTTTTTAGAAAAAATCCATTTCAGGGCGAGTTCACTGTGTTTGCCGGCTTAGAAGAGTGCCTTAAATTTCTCGAAAACTTCCGCTATTCGGAAAGCGATATTGAGTATTTAAAAAGTATTTTACCGTCTAATGTAGAGCCTGCCTTCTTTGAGTTTTTAGCTAACCTAACAGCCCGAGATGTCAAACTGTATGCTATACCTGAAGGAACTGTAGTGTTTCCGAGAGTACCGTTAATTCGCGTTGAAGGGCCATTACCCGTTGTTCAGCTTTTAGAAACTACTTTTCTTACCCTTGTCAATTACGCCAGTTTAGTTGCCACTAATGCTGCCAGATATAGAATCGCAGCAGGATCTGATCTCCAACTGTTAGAGTATGGATTGAGAAGAGCACAAGGGCCTGATGGAGGTTTGTCTGCTTCTAAATACACCTATATAGGAGGCTTTGATGGAACCAGTAATGTGTTAGCTGGAAAAATGTATAATATACCTGTAAAAGGGACTCATGCCCATGCATTTGTCATGTCATATTCTTCTCTTGATGAAGTCAGAACAAAGGTCATACTAAATAAAAATGATAATTCTGAGCAGGACATAGTCCAACTTAGTTTGAGGTTTCGAACAGAGCTCTCATCACTTCTCTCATTACTTAAGGAAGAAGCTAATGATGGAGAACTAGCTGCTTTCATTTCATATGCGGTAGCCTTCCCCAATAGTTTCCTTGCTCTCATCGACACCTATGATGTTAAGAAGAGTGGGTTGCTAAATTTTTGTGCTGTCGCTGTAGCTCTTTGTCAGCTTGGTTATAAACCTCTTGGTGTCAGAATAGACAGTGGTGATTTGGCTTACCTGTCAAATGTAGCCTTCCAAACTTTCTGCAAAGTCTCGAAGCATTATGGATTTCAGTGGTTCCGAGACTTTTCCATTGTTGCAAGTAATGATATCAATGAAGAGACCATTATTTCTCTAAATGAGCAAGGGCACAAGATCAACTGCTTTGGAATTGGAACTCATCTAGTTACGTGCCAGAAACAACCTGCCTTAGGTTGTGTTTTCAAACTTGTTGAAGTCAATTCAAAACCATGCATAAAATTGAGTCTAGATGTTGAGAAAGTTACCATCCCTGGTGGCAAGTTGGTTTACAGACTTTTCGGGAAGGATGGGCATGCCCTGATTGATCTATTGCAGATGAAAGATGAGCCGGCTCCAGAAGTTGGTATGAAAGTTCTTGTCCGCCATCCATTCCAGGAATCTAAGCGGGCTTATGTCCAACCAGTCCAGGTCCAGAATTTGCAGATTTTATATTTCAGTGATGGGGCTATATGCGGTGATCTTCCAACTCTCTCTGACATTCGTAAGCACGTTAAACAATCACTTGCCACTTTACGACCAGATATAAAACGAAATTTAAATCCAACTCCATATAAGGTTTCAGTATCGGATCAGCTCTACCATTTCATGCATAACTTGTGGCTTCAAAATGCACCTATTGGTGAACTGTTCTAATTGTACTTAGAATTGCTTATTAGTGCCATTCTGAATGATATTACCAGTTATAGTTGTATATTTAACTAATGTATGTTCTATTGCAGATGTTAGAAAAGCACAATATTTATAAATAATTGTTCAGATTGTATGAGATTATTTTTCAAACATTTACTCTTATAAAATGTGTTGTTTTGTATGCTAACTATTTTAGCACAATTAAAAAGAGAGTTAGAGTAAAGTGATTGAAATAAGTAATGATTTTCATTGATTTATATATTATTTGTAAGAAAATATATTTCATGAATATATTTAATTGCTGTCTTATTTTACTTAAGTATTGATACTTAAAATTGGATGAATATTATGGATTCTAGAATTATAAAATGTTTCTTATTGAAGAGAGTTTTACATATGCAATCAAACTTTCCACTGCCATGATCATTAATTTTTTCACTTTTTGATTACTGTGACATCTTTTTATATTTTACCAGTTTAGATAACAGTCATTCACTATGCTAGATATAGTATTAAAGTTAATAATCGGTGCATTTCTTTGATGCATATTTAAAGTAAAATGCAAGAAATATCATTCATTTCCTTCAATTTTAGAGTTGTTTAGCTGAATATTTTCTGTTTTTATGTTATTCATTATAAAATTTAAAGTTTTTTTTTTATTACAATGTGTATATATATATATAGATGGTTATAAAAAATCTTAATCATCTGTAGGTCACTTCAGTACTTAGTAAAGATAGTTATTCAGTTCTGTAACAAAATTAATAAAAATCGATGTTGATGAAATTACAAGTTATAATTCTGCTTGCGTTTAATACTGTTGAAAATGACTGTCTTTAAATACAGCTCTTAATTCTTTTTTATTCATAAAATGTTAAATGTGACCTTTCTGGTGCATACTTAGTGCTACTTGAATGTTGCTATAGTGTGTTGTAATGTAGTATATTGTTGTACAGTAAAATTATAGTGAGAAAATAAGATTTTTGTGGCAAACATTTTTTATTGTTATATTTGGATTATCATTAGAATTTTAGTTTCAACTTCATTTTTTATTTATGCTGTATTATTATTTTTACGTTATATAAAAATGAGTGTGAGCTTTGCAGTTGTGGTGTTTTTAAGATATAAAATATGGAATATGCATTTTAATCAAAAGAACAATGCACCTATAAACTTCGTGCATGGTTTTGTAAACATTTTAAAACTTATGTATTTCAGCATTTCTATGGATTTTAATAACTGAAGATATTTTTTATAAGTAATGAAAATCTCTAAAGGTTTTTATATTGTTTATTATTTCGTTTTCAAATTATTCATATGTACCTAATATATACATTATGAAATTATAACATGTTTGGTAAATTTTAAACTTTACTATATTTTTTTAAAATGATAGTTCAAGATTTCAACTTTTAATTTAAGTTCTACATGAGTTGAGAAGGTTATAAAAATATAGATATCAGTTAAATGGTATGAAAATTATTATAAAAAGCAATTGAAATTCATTCATCTAATAATGTGATATATACCAGAAGAAGCATATTGCATTCAACAAAATTAGAGATTTTTCTAAATTAATTTTATTTTAAGAATATTTGAAGCTAAAAAAACTATGATTCCATAATTGTATTTATATATAAATCAGATATGCAGAAATTTTGATCATTAGCATGTCAAATCAATATTTAAAGATTTAGGCAAAAACCATTTTTATATGTCCCAGAAATGGAATTTCCTTTTAGTTTGTCTTCCTTGAAGTAAAATTGATGATAGTTTCCTGAAAATTACTTGTCATTTCTTTTCTCACATGCCATATTGTGCTAGGAAATAACCTCATTTTCCGTTAGTGCTTATATATAAAGCTACAAATGACAGAATTGAAAGTGAATGTTATAATATGCATTTCTAAAGATCTTTGAAATTAGAAAAGTTCTATGAGATGTAGCATTCGATTTTATTACAGATATTTTTTTTTTTCACAGAATATCAACTGGTATGTGAAATTGAAATTAGTAGAAAATATTGATTATCTTTAACCTTCTAAATGTACAGTTATTTTGATCTAATAGGTTTAAAAAATTAGCTTTTAAAGTGAATAATTGAATCTTTATTGCATTTAATCAAGTCTCTGAAATCTTAAGAACATCATATCATTGAAGGTTATAAGAAATTATGCACATAAACATGAATTATCTGCTTTTAAACTGAACATGAAAAGCGGGAAAAGGCCAGCTCAAACACTTAGAGGATTTCAAAAATATTTAGATAACATTTATGACTATATAACAATGTAATGATACACCCCATAGCTTTTATCGATAAAGTCAACTTAAGTTGTCACCGACTATAATGATTTTCATATCTGTTAATTTGTTGCTCGTGTACCAAGCACATTCCACTACCTCCTTCCCTTCCATTATTTCTATATATATTTGTTTTGTAGGATTCTTGTAGAATTTGTTCCATAATGGGGCTAAGCTTGAATTTTGGCTCTATTCCATTAGCGCCAACATACATTGCTAATAAGATATAAAGAGTAAAATTGCAATTAACAATTCAAAAAATATTACAATGTTTTTGTAGTGTGCGATATGCTGCTGCATACAACAAACAAAGAAAGACAAAAAACATTCCAAATAAGCATAAAGACAAAGAAATTCAACCTGAAAAAAACTGCAGCAAAAACAAAGAATCCATTCCAGCTTACTTTCTAAAGGGTTACATGCTCAGCATGAATTCAAAAAAACTTGGGAAATTTTTCTGTTAGAAGCTTGACTTTCGTCACAGGAAGCTTCTTGTAACCCGAAAGATCCCAAGAGAAGAAGACAAAGCAAGGAATAATCGCCAAAAAAATTTTTATAAATAAACAAAAAAACAAGAACACCAATAAAATACAAGGTCTATTTAGAAACAATTTAAAGAAAAGCCATCGGGCACAGAAAATTGTCAATAAGATTTGGGAAGTTTTCTTAGCGAAGGATTTTGTCTCACTAATGAAAAAGTACCATTTTTTTTTCATATCTACTTAATATGCAGCGAGAAATATGAGTGAGATTTTGTATATTAAATGAATGGGCTAAAATGGAATTTTTTCTGACAAATTGAGAAAAATAAATAACAAATTAACCAGTTGTCAAATTGTGAAAGATATTTAAAGAAGTTGTGCCGGCATATATTTTTTATGAAGAATTGTTTGAGGTATTTTAACAGAACAAATGGAATTGACAGTATTGTTTTGTGGATTTTGATTTTATTGTTAAGTTTTCAGTGATGAAATATTTCTATTTACTGTTTCTTTGAAAATTAAAGTGAAATTGTGATCAATTTGTACTCTTTATTTTTATTTATTTTTGTTAAATTTATCTGTTGAGGAAGAAACTTCTTTGATCTGAAATCATATAAATGGAAAAATATTTAATAAAATGAAGTGCTGATGCTTCTCCATCCATGAAATATTTTGTTAACTATAAACATTAATTATTTATTTTACGAAAAATTTTTAGTAAAAGAATAAAGGCATCTTTTTCTTCTCATTTAAATGAACACTTACTTATATACCATTTCTGCTTCAAAAATGTAAAAGTCTAAATTTGAATAAAAATGTGGATTGCTTCTTCTTTAACCTACCCATTTAGTTACTTTGTCTTAGCAATTTCAAGACTTTGATCAACCTTTTGTACATTTATTCCATCAAACATTTTTTTTAAATGATTGCAAAATATTCTGGATGTTCTAACATCTTTTTTTTATTAATAGTTTGATCTTAGTCATTTTAAGCGCATATATTTTTGCTACTGATTCAGTATTTGTTTCAAAGTTTTTAAAACTTGTTATAAGATTATATTTCTGTTGATTTTATTAGTTTTTAGCATTTTCTATACATTTGTATTATACATGTTTATAGCAATGTGCAATGTATACTTGATTATTAACTTAGTATGAGAAGTAATGTACAGTTCAGCCTTAACCTCTTGTTGCACTTTTCACTTGTTTTTAAATGTTGATATGTGCATGTGTTTTTGTCTAGTAATTAAATTTGCTGCTGAGATTTTATGCTCATCTCTTGATGTTTTCTTTCTTTTTTAAAAAATAAGTACATCTTTTCAACATAAAATTGTACAATCATTGAAGTAATGAATCTGCTGCCATAATTTTGAACACTGGACTAGAAATGATTTTGAATGAATTTCTAATTACGACAACACACGTATTCTTATTCGTTCTCGTATTTCAAGTAAAGGTGATGAAATTTAAAGCAGCATTTTCAACCTTTTATAATACTAAGATACTTAAAATTGAAGTTAATCAATTTTTCTGAAATAAAATTTGATTTCAAGATTGTGGTGAATGATTAGTACAAATAAAAAATCTGGTGAGAAGTCAAAGAAGGAGATGGAGTTTCATAGTTCTCTTGTGATGGAATGGATTCATACTTACATGATGCATGTCAATTTTATTTTGGACTGCAAAAGCCCTTGGTATCATAGCATAGCATCAGATACCAAGTTAGATTACATATGTGATTAAGTTTGACCTGTGATTTATGCAGTGGTGGTCATCTCTATATAGGGGGGTCTGGGTACAAAAAAAAATTATTTGGGAGGGCCCCAAAATATTTTTCAAAGATAAAACTATTCAAATAACTGTAAACATATTTGATGTTTCATCTTTGGAAAAGAGATAACTGATATTTGACTGAGTTTTCTCCCTCTTTAGAATATACCCTCTTACTGTACTCAAATTTGTGTTATAGGCTCACCAGAAAACTATCGATAGCGTTGTATGTGTGTGGGGGGAGATTGAAATGTGAGCGTTTAGCTCTTGATGGTATCGGGGGGTAAGCATTACACCCCTCCAGATGGCCAGAAATGTACTCCTTCCATTTATATGAAAAGGAAATTTTATATGCGAGGTATGTAATGGTGTTCCAGGTATTAAATTTGAAATTTCAGGATAAATATATATTGTCTTGAATATAAGACTTAGCGGTGTTTGAGTCTGTATTCTTAAGGATGGTATAAATTACGATGTGAATGCCAAAACTTGAAAATTGCTGCGGGAGTAAGAATTGAAGGATTGTGAAAAGCACTTGTACTTAACCACCTGCGTATTTATAATTATAACATTTTGTAGAACGACATTTGATATATTCAGATGGAATTTGCAGTCAGTCTTTCTCGATTTTATTCTTTTATAGTTCTTTGTTTTTGATTTTCCTTAATAGGATAGTAATTATCGCTTTCTTACCTCTACATACACAGAAAATGACTATTTTTATTATCATACGTTTGCTGCCTTTGTAGACCAACCTGTTGATAATAAAGATCAGCAAGCGAATATTTTGATATATGGTAAAATGATGTCTTTGAATAAGTGGAGGGTAAAATAGAGTTCAGTTGTTGAAAATAACTGATTCTCAGAAAATTCGAATTATGTTTCCCCCCTCTAGTAAGAAAGGCTAGAACGGCTACCAAGCTGTTTCGAAAGAAACGTAGTTTTTATTATTATTATTCGCTAGATATAATTTCACTTTCTTAGTTTATCTATGTCACTCATTTGTATTAACACGATATTTTCCTTCTGAAGCTTCCAATATAATTTTTATTTACTAAATGTAAAATGAGCTTTAAAAAAACATATATTTCTGTATATACAATGTATAAAATATTTTAAATATTTATATTCTTATCAGACAAAGAAAAAAGCAAAATATTTTAACAATACAGTAAAACTTCGATTAACCGTCACTGTTCGGCCCGGCCCGGCCCGAGGGGGTCTCAAACGGTGCGAGCGCACAAGGACCCACGTTTTGAAAGCCCCGCTCCAATGACTGATTTTCCAAAATGAAAATGGATTGCATTGATTTATTTAATGAAATCAAAATTTGTCTTTGAGGTGTGCCTTCCAGGATCATAAAATTACCACATTTAATTAAAAATAATTTGAATTGTATCCAATTTGTTACTTTCCTGAAAATTATATAGACCTTACCAATTACGTCGTATCTACAGAAACAGCTTTCTCAAGATTGAAAATAATAAAAAAAAAATTACTTGAGTTTTAGCATTAGTTAAGAAAGATTTACCTCCTCAGCCATTTTATCTGGCGAATCCGAATTAGCCAAAAAACTAATTTATGATGACATTATCAACGAATTTGCTATAAACCATGTAAGAAAATGAAACAAAAATCGCGTATTGTAAACTTATTTTAGTAAGTGGCATACCAAATTGTATTTTGTAAGCTTATGAAGTAATGATTTTTTATTTGATTTATTAACGATTTTTTGTATGATTGAATGTGTGTGTTAACTTTATAAAAATAATTTAATGATTCATCATATTTCCTTAAGTCCTTACTATACCAATTAATGCAATGTAATAAATAGTAAAATACAATAAATCATTATTCTTTTCCACGAAATTTGTTTCAAGGCCCCGCAATTCAACTTCGCACCAGGCCCCGCTTTTATTCAGACCGGCACTGCGGACCAGGATGTGACGGATAACCAGATAGCAGAAATATCTTAATACAGTAGCGTAACAGTCTTAGTACAGTAACGTGATTTCACTACTGGCTTGGAACAAAAATGAAATATAACCCTTTAAAAATGAATAATTCAGATATATTGTATTTAATTTTACAAAATGATCAATATAAACTTTAATATAAGAGTCGTAGTGCATAGAAATGAGATTTTAGATTTTTTTTTTTTTTTTTTTTTAGACGTTGAGGGATAACAGAAGCTGGCGGTGGTTAATCGAAGTTTTACTGTATAGGGTCAGTTGGGGTAATTGGGGACGAATTCTGCAGACTCTATCATTTTTTTTTCTCTCTTTAAAAGGATAGTATGCAATGGAGAAGGGTTCTCTACTTTTTGTGAATGCATAAACATATTCTGCAGGGTTCATTAAACAATGCCTCCTATCAAAAATAATTTATTAATTAATCAACCTCACTTTTAAGAGCGTTCTTATTTTACCCCGAAGTGTTCCCAATTACCCCAGAGACTACGGGATAATTGGGAACACGTATTTTGGCTTCTGATCAGAGTAACGAATTGATCTGAAGTGAACATATTTGAAATGATTAGAAACTACTGCATATTGCCTCGAAATTCATTTTACCAATCATCACAAAATACTGTTTTTCAAACGCTTTTCAGCAAAATTATCTTCTATTTCATGGAATATCGCATATAAATTATTATAAACATTTACTAGTTTCAATTTGATGTAATTTATAATCATTCTAACTCAAATTTTGTCCGGAAAAGTTGGGAAATGAATCTTTATAAAAACTTCAGTAACTAAATATTATGACACACTAGAAAGAAATAGACAAGACTTAAAAATTAGACATAAAAATTAGTAGAATCAAATACTTCATTTAGGTAATAGAAAGTAGATTTTCTACTTGAAATCGAACATTCTATTCACTATTCTACTAATTTTTCTTTGGCATTTAAACTACCTGAAGACCAAATAATTCTTTCCTGCAATCTACTTCAAAGATAAGATCTGGGAGTATACCTTTTAACTGACTTTCAGAAATGGCAAGCTGGTTGTTCACCACTGAAACAGATTTTGAATTAACCAAACTGGTGGTTCTCAAACCTGTCGTATCATATTCACCATCGTCCATTTCTTGAATTCCGCAGACGAACGACTACTGAGCCGTCATTCTAGCACCTCCAATGTTATTGATCAAAACAAACAGATTTGTTAAAAAAAATCAACCATGGATGATTTTTCAATACTTCCTCACACACAATCTCCGCAGCTTCTGTTTCTTATTGAAAAGATCCAAATGCGTATCATCAGATTCCTCCATCAGTATCGCGTTTCCTTCTTCCTCGTCATCAGTTTCTTGTTTTCTACCATATTTGAAGTAAAATGGCTTCATATCATTAATAACAAACAACTTTCATTCGTAAAAAAATAATATGTAGGTACATTAAATGGCAAAATGTTATGAAATGACAGTTGTTAATTTGACATAAAACAGTGAACTTTACTGATGGGACAGGACGTAACCGCATTTCTATATTTAAAATTGCTGCCATCAAATAATAAATTATTCCAATTACATAAAAGTACTGGTTTAAGTAACAGAAGCATGTTCCCAATTACCCCACAGTGAAAATTGTCAGGGGCAATTAAGAACTCTAACCTATTCCTCAAGATGAAATTCAAAAACGAAAACTGAATTTTCCTCGTAATCGTTATATCCTACAAATCTGAGAAATATATAACTCGGCAACTTAGCTTGTATGTAATCAGCATAGAGAACGAAATATGAAACTTAAGAAAATTTGATTTCACTTTTCTGACGCGGTTGCAATTAAAGGTAACAAACCTTACCAAATAACATTGATAAAAGTAGGAAAGTGTTTGTCTTCTTTCTCTAGAGTGTCTTAACCAAAGTACTTGCTTTTCAGTTGTGTAGAGCCTCACCAGTGCGCTCTGTAGCATTACCCCTGTATAGGAAGTCATACAGGGGGTAATGTCTGTAGTTACCGTTCCCACAATTACTACTTGTTCCCTATTTCCCAGCCTGACCCTAGTAATAAAAGAAATAATGATAAAAAAAATGAACAACTTTAGGAATCTGATTTAAAAAATAACATAGTTTTGATAAAAGTACCTCTCGTCTGAACTCGTTTTTAAGAGCTGATTTAATTGCTATATATAATGATTTTTCAACTGTTTTATTATTTTCAATGAACTGTTAATTTACATTTTTCGAAAAAAACCGAAATGCCCTTTACTACATTAATTAACTTTAGCAGAGGAAGTAAAAGAGCATTTTGAAATTATCACGTTGTTTTTCCTTTATTAGAGAGAAAGACAAAAAGTATATAATAAAGTTCTAATTCCACTACTTATCTATTTGCAGGCAATCACAACTATTTATCTTAATAAAAAAAGTCACAATCAACTTATTAATTTCATTGCATTTCACATTTCAGTGAAGAATTATTAATTTGCTAGCCTCCTTTGGCTACTAGCTTGTTCTCCGGGAATATTGTGTTTGTGTTTAATTTCAACTAAACCCATTATCCGCAATTCGTCTACGTGGTTCTCTCAGCAGAATATTTTTAAACTTCAGTTTGTGATTGGTATTTAACACATGATATAATAGAAACTTTGGTTCTGTTCTTTATGCTCATTCACCTGTCTAATTACAGGCCTGTGGCCTCTTATAAAATTTGAACTTTAATATAAAACCAGAAATAATGCGAAATTTAACAAATATTGCAACGATTTAGCTGAGTTGAAACATACTGCAATAAAATAGAGTACGTATCGAATATGTTTCATAATTTTGTTTAGATAATGCCAATTTTAAATTATTATAAGATAAATAAATAAAACGTGAATCTCAAAACATGGTGAAAAATATTTATCAAATTATATTGCATTAAAGAGCACATTTATTTCGAAATAGACAAACTATAAAAATTTTCATCTTTGCTTACTTCTGAAGCTAAGACTTCACTGTAATTTCTCAAAACTTGAAAAAAAAAAACAATGGTTAAAACATGCTTCACGATAAAACATGGTCAATTTGTAAAAATTGTACTTAAAAAAATTGCCTTTATTTTCAAACGATGGAAGAACAATGCGTTATTCAATATTTATAACATTGAAAAGCTTTGCTGCTATTTTTATTTAAAAATGTAACAATTGCGAAAAAATTTCATTAAAATAATTAATAAAAATATAAGTTCCTAAATTTTAAGATGATTTGTGCGATAATATTTCCCTTAATTTTTAATTTTTGAAATATCTGATTGAAATGTTGATAAAATCGCTCCGAAATGCACATCATCATTCGCAAAGTATATTTGGGAAAAATTTGTTAGCTCTAGGTTCAACCGAATTTAAAACAGTCAATTTTAGATATTGTGCTAAAAAATTATGTAAATAAATATAAATTATTTGCGTTATAGGTATCTTTTGAAGCAAACAGTCTTTAAATTTTTTTTGTTTCAAAACTAGAAAGTCTTTTCTTGTTTTGTTAAAAAGAAATCGAAGAAAAAATATATGTTTCTTATGAGCCATCGAAATTAAAAGAAGCAAAATTCAAGAAAAGAAATAGCAAGGAATTAGTATTTTGAATTTTGTAAATAAATAAATAAATATTTTCTATAGATAGGTAATCTTCGGTAGTTTTAATTCTTTTATGTGCATTAATGGCTTACAGCTATAGTCATACTATATCAGTTTGTTTATTTGTAATAAAAATTGGCTGAGTCTATTAGTAATTCACCTTTATTTTTTTTTTAAAGGAAAATTCTACATTCATGAAAAAACGAATACCTCTTAAAGATAATTCTAGCTGATTACTACAAAGATAGCACAACTTATCGATTTTTAGTACTTTTTCGTAATAATTCTGTTGTATTTAAATGCTGTTTATCATCTATTCGTCACCTTTATGGCATTCGGTGTCGTTGATTGATAAAAGCTTTGACACTCAGTGGCGAATACGGGGGGGGGGGCGGCCATGGGGCTGCAGCCCTCCCCAGAGCTAGATCAGAATTCTTTATTTTATTTAAAATCTCTACAGCTGTTTTTTCTTTATCTCCCTTTAAAAAAAG
>BGPR01021216.1:7497-26781 GCA_013235015.1 Araneus ventricosus
CTGTTGGATATGGCTGGGCAATTTTGACGATATTTTGTGCATATGTTTCTCAGAGTCTCATTCAAAATACTCTATGTGTAAATAAGCTCTAACACAATTCCTTTAGAGTAGGGTAGAGTTAAGTCGTTTAAATAACCCTAAAGAATGGGATGATTGACATGAAGTTTCATACGAATGGGGAACTTTGACGACACAGGGTACATATGTTCCTCACAGGTTGTCTAAAAGTACTGTAGAGGTAAATAAACGTTAATTCCATTCCTCTAAGTAGTTCGGGGGAAAGTCCTCAAAATACATGTAAGCCCTTGGGACGATTGAAATACTGTTGGATACGGCTAGGGGGATTTTGTTGAATTTTGGTACATATACTTCTAATTAGCCAATTAAAAATACTGTAGGGGTAATTAAACTCCAACCTAATCTGTGAGGTTAGGGTAGGAAACAGTCGTTTATGTACTTGTGGCAAATGGACGATTCACATGAAATTTCATACGGCTTCGGCAATTTGATGGAACATTATAAATATGTTCTTCACAAGTCAATTAAAAGCACTTTAGCACAAACACTCAGTCAATACTTCAAGTAGGGTGGAGCAAAGACACATGCCGATTAACACGAAACTCGACACTACCGGAGTGACTTTCATGAGGCTTTGGTATGCATATTCCTTTTTAACCGACATGAAGCACTATTGGGTTAAATAAGCCCTAAGCCAGTCCTTCAGGGAAGGTTGCGGCAATGTATCTTAAATAAACGAAAAAATGGAGTGATCGAAATGAAACTTAACTCGCAGGTTTCAACATGTCCAACTAAAAATATGTAGGGGTTAAAAACTTTTTAATCAACCCTTTAGTATGATAACTACCGATAAGATATGGAGAAATATTTATTTAGAACGGCTGGAGAAATTTCGGCGAAACATGTTTCATTAGCTGATTTAGACACGTTAATTGTTAAAATGTTATTTTAAAAATGATTCCAACATTGCTCAACAACTAAAAAGAATACTGCATTAAGAAATGGGCCCTACCTCGCACTCTTCTGGGTTGGGTGGAGGTCAGTCATTGAAATACATTGAGCAAATGAACCAATGAACATGAAAGTTTCATGGTCAAGGTTCCTAAAATACTAAGATGCCTTCAAAAAATGGCTCATAATACAAAAAATATATGTAATATTGTACGCTATGATGTGAAAATTGAATAATAAATTTTTGTATTATTAATGAATATTATGAATATTTTCATAAAAAATTGATTCTTGCAATAAAATAACATTAATAAATATATTGTAATTTATAAATAATAATTCAGTTTCCTGTATTCCAAAAGATTTTGACCTGAAAAAGACCGGACGACGACGGGTACTCTGCTAGTATTCATTGTTACAAAAATGTAATGTCGCTTTCCTGCCTCGCTAATCTTATTATTTAGAAGACAGTTTTAGCGGGGTAAGTATGGAATGACCAACAGCGGCCAGGCCTGGACCCCTGACCGTAGCGACAACGCGACCATTTTGGCGATAAATTTGGTGACTTTGGGGACAAATTGAAGATTCTCGAAAATGTGATCAATTCCTCCATATCTCTACTAGGAGAGGAGATGTGTAGAATGTACTGGATAATTCCATGTGACGTCACGACCAGTCGAGCAAGGGTATATAAATGGAGGCAACCGAAAGAACGAATGACTGTGGAGTTTCGTCTGCAGTGAGAGCTGGAAAGACGGTGTACTGAGCGCCATTGAAAGTGCTGTTACTATCATTATTAGTGATTTGTTGACTGTTCGTATTACTAAATCCGAAAGTTATTACTAGTAAGCTGATGTTAGTTTTCTTTGCTAATCTGCATAAGAGCTATTGATCCTGTTACCTGTGTTTTGTGTTATCTTGAATATTTGTGAATATGGCGTCATTCTCCATTATCCTGCTTGTTGGACTGTTTTCACAGCACACACACAGGACAATTTTTGTAACAGTATATAAAAGAAACTTAATCCGTCGAACTTCTGAAAGGGAAAGTAATAAATTTCTAATTTACAAAACTATGCAACGTCCTGTTATTAGTTACGCTTCACCTATTTGGGCCATTGCAGCTAAAATCCATATGAAAGAATTAAAAGTTCTACAAAACAAAACTGCCCGGCAAATAAGAAACAGCCATGATTTCTAAGAAACAAGGATATCCATACACAATTGACAATATCTTCAACAGTTTTATTTGCCCTAACTTCATTCCTCCAAAATTTTAAACATGCCCTATTTTCAATGAAATGTTGTTGAGAAAAGCTTCCCTACATATATTCACACTCACTCCAATTATTAATGAGCCAAGAAAGATATAACGTTTCTCTGTGGGCAGTTATTTATTTGTCAAAGCTCAAAAAATTTAACAGTAATACATTAACAAATTTATAAATTGATTAAATTAATTAAATAATAAAAATTCATAGTATTATATATAAAGGCGCAAATGCAGCTATTTATAATATAATACAGAAGCAAAAATTAGATAAACTAAACAAAAAATTAAAATGAAACAAAAAGAAAGAAAAACGTAAAGACAAAAAAACAGCAAATTTAGACAAGAACAATGACAATACATCTTTAATCGTAAGAAAGCAACAGCCTCAAATAGTTGCATCAACAGAAGGTTGAAACGATAATAAAGAATTTAAGTTGTAAAAAGATGATACAACCTATTTCACACCCTTTTACCTAAAAAAGGACCATTTAAAGAGAAATGTGGCTTGAAACATGCTCATATTAACTATTCAAAATTGAAACCATAATAATAAATTTTTAGCTTTTTAAAATTGATAACATCCTAAGTTTACCTTCCTGTGAAGAGAATACAGTTTCCATAGAATTCCCTGCAAGATTGACCACGTATATAAGAGAAGAACAGCTAAAAGATTAAGATCTCCAAAAAATCATCCATTGCTTCTAGAATGATGATAAAGACGTTAACCATGCCAATTGGTTAGAAAGAGGGTATCTCATGAATCAGAGTGTACTGTATAGATATTCCCATGACTCTGAAAGTGAAGAAGCTCAGTTGGTTGTATCTTCACGCAAGATCTTGAACGAACACCATGATTCTCCTAATGCTGCACATTATGGTTCAGATGGAACTTACCAAAGAATAGCAAAACGTTATTTCTCGATCGGTATGAGGAAGTTCATAACCAACTATGTCAAAAACTGTCTTGCTTGTGTCCGATTCAAAGCCTCAAACAAAAACCTGCTGGATTGCTACAAACTCCAGTGCAAGCACAAGGATTCGAAACCATAGCAATAGATCTCTTCGGCCCTCTCCCAGAGAGCAAAGATAAGGAAAAGTGGATCTTCATCGTTGAAGACGTTGCCACTAGATGGGTAGAACTTTTTGCCCTGCGTAAGGCAAAGGCAAGAGAGTGTGCATTGTTACAAAGTTCTGTGCTTATGGAAGAAGTTTTCCTCAGATTTGGGTTACCTAGAAGAGTCATCAGCGATAACGGTACCCAAGTTGTCTCCGCTGTTATGCAACAAATGTGTTACCTTCAGAAAATCCACCAATCATTTATTCCGGTATACCATCCACAAGCAAATCCTGTCGAAAGAAAAAACCGTGATCTAAAACCGCGTCTTGCTATCCTGGTGGAAGACCAAAATGACTCTTGGTGTGAAAAACTTCCCTCCATCAGATTTGCAATGAACACAGCCAAGTGTTCCTCGACTGGTCAAACTGCTGCCTTCCTAACTTTTGGCAGAGAACTTCGCACAGTCGACGAGGTTCAAAATGAGCTGCGAAGTGTTAACTTAAAAGATATATTTGTACTAGAAATTACTCCATATCTAAAAAGATTCTCAAAATTTATGGCTGAGACCAAAGAAGTTGCTGATATGCAACAAGATTTGCATAAGGAATGTGGTGATAGAAAGCGACGGAGAGCTCCTAATTATTTCCTAATTATGACTTAACTTTCACATATTGCTAACAAATTATTGATTTTAATAGGTAAGCAAAATCCGAAGGTGTTTGAACATTTAATTTCTGTAAATTCAAATTCTTTTAATGCAAACTGTATCAAGTAAGTAAATAACCCCAGGGCAAGATTTCCTCAAGCCCACCTATGGGCGACGGCCTAGGACATTGATGACGAACCGTTTTGAGAAAAGGGTCAAATTTTGTTCATTTTCAATATGAGCCCGTGGGTCACTAATTCAGTGGCGTCACTTGAAAAGCGGGGAGAGGGTGGGGTAAAAAAGGCATTGTTCTTCAACGGATTCCGAGACTATCACCGGAAAGGGGTGTCAGGCAATGAGTCATATAAGCGCATTTCCAGAGTTCTTTGTTGACCATTAGTGCCTTAGATTGTGTAAATGGCGCCCAGTGAAAGCTCATTTTTTTGCACAAACATATTGGACTTCCAAAAGTGGCAAAAAGAACTGACGTTTAGTTTCCATGGCACTAGGGACAATTATACCCCTGCCCTTCGTTGCTATTCCACTGAGAAATATATATCGTGAAAAATTCTAGTCTTACAACAGAAATACTGAAAAGACTGGCTGAAAGTAGCATCGATGATTTGAATCCGCAGTCCACACCAGGTAAGGAGGGAATGGATGGATCTGAAGCCACCTACTGTGATACTTACTTTATTCCCCAAAATATTTTGGGCGACAAGATCTTCTACTGAGTCCATAGGTGTCTTGCCCATCAATTGCTTCATACCGCGGGGGTGAATATTACAACTATGCATAGCAACATGACCAAACATTTTTACTCACATCTAAGAAAAATATGCACAGTTATTACTGTCCTTATCAATTCTATAGTATAAGAAAACAAACCATGAAGAATAATAAAGATTGCATTTTTTGATCTGGCAAGAGCTCTCATCTCTAGCAAGTATCATCTCACAGTGCTAAATCTTCTCCCTCGGTTGAAATATAATATTTCAAGATAAGAAAATAAATATTAATATGAATACATAGTTTCGCGTGCAATTATAAATCAAAATTCAAGCAATCCACAAATACTAGAATAACGAACAATAAAGTTATTCTTCAATGGCAAAACACAAAATACATTTTGTTATATAATAGCAATCAGTGGCGGCGAGTCGGTTGTGGAGTAACTCCTCCCCCCCCCTCACCGAGGGAGAAATTAAATTTTGATTAATTTTAGCTCCCGAAAATTAAGAATTATAAAAAAACAAACGAATCCGGCGAAGAAAGCTAATTTTTTAGCTTCATTTTTTTGTCTATCTTATAAACTCCCAGATAGTTTTAGTTGTTTATAAATGGTTTTCCACCTCTTCCCCCCACTTATAACTCCCAATCGGTAATAACAAGGATACATAAAGTATTTGTAAGCTTTTTTTCTCAGTTAAAAGTACAGAGTAATAATTCCAAGATTAGAAAACAACATGTTTTCTTTTATTCGTAGTCGATTTCGCAGATTTTTGTGTAATAATTATATTTTTATATACTCACGATAGGTTTTAAACCCCTTAAAAGTTTTTGTCCTATTAATAAAAAAGACTAAAAAATAAAAACAATTGATTTGGGCTTTTATACTACAAATAAGAAATTAGAGCAAAAATTTTCAAATTTATGAAACTTTATCGCACTTGCGGCTCTTCAAGACATGTTTCGAATGCCTTAAAATTTCATTTTTTGCATCAAAAGACAACTTTTCCGCCGCTCTATTACAATTTTAAAAAAAAGAATAAAAGTTTTTTTCTTTCCACCCTATTGTACATGTACCTACTGCTGAGCAAGAGTGTTGCTAATTTTGGACACATTTGCGATTTGAGGGGAAAGTGCTAAGCAAAAGTGACAGGCAAGCCAATAGCGATACTCTTGCTCTGAGGGAGGTACATGTGTACTGCCCTTCATGCCACTCATCGCTTCTCCGGTATTTTGTCGTCAGCGATTTTTTTGACAAAGCTGCAGCGGGCCTTAAAATGCTGGTAGAATACAATACCGATTTTTTTTTCTTTGGAAACCGACACCACACGGTCCAGAATGTGAGGTAGCAACAGAATCTGGGGAAGGGGCTAGAAACCAGAGCCTGTTGTAACAGGGGGATCGCGGGACGATTGGAATGTGCACAGTTGTTTGTTGCATGTATTATCACGTGCTATTAACAGATTATTTTCTGTAATTTTATTATGAAAGCAATTATGCATACTTTTATTGTTATTAAAAATTCTTATGAAAATTCTCACTTTCAAGCTCTTAAAAAAGCGTATAAATAACTTAAAGTTTATAAAGTACAATTTTGTATCAGCGAGTATTTGTAAGATGAATCAATAAGCGCAATGAATTAGTTATTATATTAGAAATGCACACGGACATAAATTTTGGATGCGAAAATGTTCAACCTGTCTATAACGATAACCTGTCTATTAAAAATATTCTTTCTAGGTCCCAACAATATCGCTATAAACAGGTTTATCTGTATAGACGTAGTGGCTGACGCCGGGTCACAGCTTCCTCTGGCGACCATGAAAAAAGTAACGTAATAACGGAAAGTTCATTCCGTTTTTAATAAAGTCTGTTGCAGTTCTAAAATTTTCGTAATCCGAAAAATTACCCAGAACAGGAAGCTCCTCCACCTTGGGGAAAAATGATTTATTTTTACTATAGATGATTTCCTCGGTTTCTCTTAAGCGGTGATTGAACTTGTCTCTTCTATCCAGCTATTTAATTATCACCGACAAAAATATGTATGATATGCTTCTGCTTATATGGAGGATTCTAAATTTTTAGATCATGTTGATTCTGCCTCTATTTTCTGTTATTACACTGTTTCTGAAAAACTGCATAAATAGTGCATAGTTTCCACAGCTTCGTCTTCGTTTCCTCTTTGGATTCATTTTCAAGCGATTACGAGCCAATGAATTAGTCAATTTTTAAAAGAAAGAAGCATTATTTTAATCATTATAATTTTTAATGATTTTATTGTTGTCTCCATTTTTAATAGTATTCTTACTAATTATTAATATACATATTTTAACCTTGGATTTCTTTTCGCTACTCTGATGATTTTGACCAAATCTACTTGGATTATGACACTTTTTGAAACCACTTACCGGAATTAACATGTTAATCGCACGTGAAGCAAGTGTGTCTCACAGGTAATGTATTTGTTCGTGCCGAGTGAATCACAGATGCTTCACATGAGATCTTTTGCTATTTTATCCGTAGCTAAACGAGGATTCACACTGGCTATATAAATACATAATGACAGATAAAGCATGGTCTATCAAACAAAATAATCTGTTTGGCTTACGTAAAGGCCACCAGTTTTGTTCTAGGATGCCCGCGTGAGACAAATTTGCTTCGTTCGCTTGACTACGTTCAAGAACAATATTTTTGACAGATTTTGTCAAAAAATTATTATATCATTATTTTCATGATTGTGAATGCATAATCAGTCAGTTATTTGCCTTGCCCCAGCAGGTCGAAACAATTTTTTTTGTATTGTGGCGACTAACGTGTTAAATTAAAGACCCGACAGTTGACAGAGCTTCATTAAAACTTCATCGACAATAAAGTTCTCAAATTTCCTTCATCGTATCGTTGATTCAGTATGTTCTGAATTAGAGAAATTATCAAATACTGTATCATGTACGGGAACCGCTTCGCTAACACGAATCTGCAGAGAGGCTCCAAGATGTGTTCCTTATATAACGGATTATACACGAATCTGCAGAGAGTAGCGCCCTCTACCTGTTTCCTCTGCCAAGGAAAACATGAGCGAACACTTTTCGAGAGACGCTCCAAGACGTTCGGCATTTCTTCTGTTTGCCTGTAAATTTGTTTGTTATTGAGTCACGATCAAACGCGTTGTTCGATTTTCTACGAATTGGCCTGAATGTCCTTTGAAGTCACTGAAAACGACATATCTGTAAGAAGTTTTAATTTTTTTACTCACTTTTAAGACAGTGACTGTTTTAATGGTTTCAGTTTTTGGCGAGTCAGAGAAGATTATTGCATCTTTAAAACATTTGAATCATTTTGGTAATGGCGTTACATTTAATCGTAATTTTGGTAACACTGATAAAAGCAGACATTTAATTGTATAGTATATCTGATATAAAAAAAGTCTGACAAAAAATAAACATTGAAAATATGGTCTCAAACAAAATCATCTGTAAAGCAAGTTCTTTTCGTGTCATATGAATATTATTGGAAAAAAATTGCACCTTTGTATGAATTGCAACAACTATATAATTACAATTTTCATAACTGCCAAATTATGTTGACAGATAAATTAAAAAGGTAAATAATTAGAATTATTTCCATCTCTTCGCCCTTGCAAAGCACATGAAAAAATTACTTAATGTTTCCAAAATCTTTATTAAAGACATTGTACTTTTATGGATTTTTTCGTTAATGAAGTTTAAAACAAATAAGTAAGCATCAGATTGTGCAGTTACTGCATAAGCAAAGGAATAATGTTGAAACAAGGAATGACAAAGCATGCCCTGTTAGCGCAAGATGCTCTACAATATTTTTCCTTACATACAGGGTGATTAAAAAAACATGACGAATCTTTAAGGGTAGGTCAAGCATACGATAAGCTTTCAGAATCGCGTAGGAGCATGGGAGCGCAAATACCATATAGAGGCAGCAGATGGCATTAAATATAAAACAGAGCTGGATAAAATGCCGATATCTTTCTGAATATTAACAGTATTTAACTGGAATTTTTATATAAGTTGCGATATATGTATGGCTCTGAAGCTATGAAAGAAAAATTGCGCTACCTGTCGCGCATATGCGCCCTAAAAAGTTCATAGCTCCAAATGCTAATATCCCTTTTTTTATTCGACGTATTTACATAACATATTGAAACAATGTTTCTCTAATATATTGCCACGTACTCTGTACGTGCCATGAAATTGCAAGGAAAATTCTGCAAGTAATAAACAAAAAACAAGCGGAAAAATTTATGATTTTTTAAAGAAACCTTTATATTTTCCCGAATATTCGTGTTATTTTTACGAAAATGCATGTAAATATTGCACACATCCCTCAAAAGAACTGATGAAAGTTGAAAACCCTTATTAGCTTTCTGTGAAGCGGGGTGAACAAAATCCCTCTTCGTGTTCATATGTTTCTGCTCGGTCCCCTGAACGCCCTCGTGACCGAATCTCTGATGTAAATTCTGAGTTACAACCTACTTTTTCTATGCTCGAAGTTCGAGGGTAATTCATCCAGCCTTTCGGGATATATTCGAAAAAAAATGTGCATTATCAGCTTTATGTGAAGCAGCTGGATGCACTCGTGTGTGTCTGACGAAACTTTAAGGCTAGGTGAGGCATACAGAAGCAAATTTCGTATATTTTCGAATATCACTCTCGGGTTTAAGACATGGAAACCCTCCGCGCTTTTGCGCATGCTCCAGTCACCTTTGATTTCACCAAACTACGGAAGAGGTGAAAGATGGTGTTGTTATTTTTTATTAAGCTAAGCAGTAGTCAGAAACAGTACATAAGTTTCGATTAAAACCAATAATACAATTAAAGAAGGAAATGAATTTCAAGAGAAGGAAAAGGACAGCTAAAGATAAATCCGTCCAACCAAGAACTCCGGAAATGATCTCTTCTTACTCCTGAGCGTCACCCAACTGCTGAGGAAAATTGTCCAAAAGTGACATGCACTGGTTTCTGAAACGAAAAGTACAGGGTGATTACAATTAAACTTGAATTTTCAAAAAGCTGTAAAAAAGAACCACTGGTCAGAATGACCTGAAATTTTACCTGAGTATACTATAAGAAGGGGTGTCGTGTTGACATAATTTATTTATCAAAGCACAATTATCTACATCTTAATGAGCACAAGCATTCTGTTATACTCTCTAGAACTTTTAAATCCAGTTAAGATTTTAATCTCTATTTTGCGTTGTGTAATTTTCTCAAAACAATACCCAAGTTCAATTTCAGATTTAAAACAGTCTTAATAGCTCCAGATTTATACATACATACTTCAAGTATCATAAAGTTGCATAAAGAATGACATAGACATGTTAATTTGTAAAAGGCTAACGTTTATTTATGCAATTTAAGATAAAAAGTTTGAACATTATAAACAACAGATATTCTTCTTGATTAACATATAAGCTCATCACAACATACATATATGCTACCACTAAAAAGGGGTCCCACCTGTGTTGCTCTAACATATGAAAAGTTTTGCTACTAAAACATTATGCAAGGGTTTCATTAACAAACAGAATTCATTATCTATTACGTATGATGTGGCATATGAACCACCAGCTCCCTATATAGTTCACACAAAATTCATCACTATCTCAAAATTTATGCAATACAACTGACAGATTTATTAAACACTAAGTACCCAAGAATATGTTAGAGCTATAGAAAAAGATTCAGAACCTAAATAAAATTTAATTCAGCAACCAAAAATTTCTGCCGATCATTCAGTACCATATCATACACATTTAGACAAAAATTTAATATCTTTAAATTTTAACATCACGCTTTGGTGATAGCTCTAACCATGTATAAATGAGATAACCAGGGAATTACACTAAAAATGTATTAACATTCATTATTGAATATAGTTAAAGAAAATATTTGCATATTCCGACTCCAATAGCGTAGTCTGATTTTTATACTATGATCGTCGCTCTCAAAGTTTACCTTTTATTCGGCTGTAAAGATCACTTAAAAATTAAAATTTAGAAATCATGAAAGTTACAATTTAAAATAAAGCACTAAGAAAATTTTATGTTCAAATTTAGCTAACAAAAATTATTTAAGTTAAGTATTAAGGAAAATCCTTGAAAGATTTTTTTAAATTTAATTTTTAATTTAGCAATATATACATATCATTTGATTCAGTTAGCAATATTACAATTAAAACTAAGAAATAATAATGAAATATTTTAATTAATTTTTGGCAGTAGTGATACACTAAATTTTTATGATTAACTTTCTTCAAACAAATTGGTAGGTCGGAATAAAAAAAAAATTGTCATGCAAGGTGATCACTTAGTTTTTTGTTGTCCAGCTTACAGGATTCTCATGGCTCAGAGAAGGTATCAACACAAGGGGGAAGAGTCTCATATTGCACACTCGGTTGACATTGATTGTTCGGTAAATAATGTTGCGACACAGTCTATATGATCAATTCGTCGATGACAGATTTATCATCTGTAATGCAGATGAGATTGTCACTTAGCTTCGGGAAATCAGCCAAGCAGGCCAGGATAGCTCGCGTATTAATTCGCAGCCAGATACACTACCAACGTACATAGGCTCGAAGTCCACGCTCTAAATCAAAGAGCAGGGATATTACCAAAGGGCGCTGAATTTCTGATTGGGCATTCGCTGGCGATCGAGACCCTGTAATAGCGTATTTTTGAATCAAGATGACGCGACACGTCGCCTCGCTCTTCATCGTGCTGCATGTCACCAAAATTACCTATTCTCCTTCCTAGTGCTGGAATAGCTTTCTAGGAGGTCCACTATATTACGCTTATGCAGGCGTAATTTGCCTAACACCTTTGATGTGTTGTAATCTGAAGTTCATCGCGTCTCACGTCCTGGATGCCATTCAAACAACAAAATCCAAGTGTTGCCACCGGCCGCATAAACTTTTTCCTTCTTGGCCCTCTCTCATTCTCCGTCTGTCTCGCTCTCTGTCTGCCTCCGTATTTCCACAAAGCCCCCCAAACCTCCCCTTTTAATCCGCTAGTTGGCTTCCTCATCTCTCCAAGATCCCCTATGTTTCAAGCTTCTCAAAAATACCACATTCAGCACATCAACAGTAACCCCTTAAAGGAAATCGAAAAAGTTCAGCCTATTTTCCAGTTAATTTTCATCGCCAAAAAAATAGAACAACCGGACCATCACCCCACACCTAAACGGTAAGTCACTGGCCAAAATTTCACCTACGTAAGACAAGCCTGACCAATGATGGATCCGACTCCGATCTCCCCGAACTCAAATGGTCAAAAACTGTTCTCTCAAGTAGAGACCATTTAACGTGACTTATTGCTGGCAAAACCGACACTCGAGGGAAATTCATTGTCAAGCGCCAGGAAACTCATCGCAAGGGCCATACAAGGTGTCCGTTCATCGCTACAATCTCCCCCACCAAACGGCACTAGGACAAAACAACTTTTTAAAACGAAACACCCTCACACAAGCATCCTGGGTTCGAACGATAATTAAACTTGGGAACCGACCTGGATCGAAAATGGTCAACAGGCCGCAGGATGCGTACAGTAATGACCAGCCAGGCGACAATGTGAAATTATCCTTGGCAGGAAGTTATTTTTAATATTTAAATCTAAGTGGCTTCTCTTTCTTCCTGAAGTTCATCGTTCACGTGAGTATCTGTCAAAATTCCTCTTCTTCCGACCCTTTCCTGACATTTTTCTTGTGTCAGCCTTTGGCAAAGGCCACAGTGCTTCCAACCGTGAACCAGTTTTTGGGATAAAAACTTCAGGCACAGAAAATGGCAACACCTGCTGCAGTTGAGAGTAATTTATTCACGTTCTGTTGCGGAAGTTAAGTCGGGATCGGTTGACATCCGACTTGAACAAAAGTGATCCAAAGGTGGCGATCACTCTGAGGTCTGTTAGTTGTGGCTTGAGCTTTGAGTAAAATCATCTTTCGAGGAGTCTAGAATATTTAATTGGCTTACAGTCTGAGAGATACTAAATGAAATACTCCTAAGTTAAGAAAAGTATATATTATACAAATAACAAAATATGTTTGAAACCTATAAAAGATGCAGATTTGCCCTCTTACTTGTCCTTTGAAGTGTATAATTTATTTTATATTCCTTGCACTGGGAGCCTTGCAGTCACTCAAAAAGCAAAATATTCTCACATTAGTTATTTTTCTACTGCATGTACAAATTGGATTTCATAGTAAAGCTGTGTCAACATCGCATAATATCAGTAAAATTAACGTTTTTAGCAAAATATTGGTTTAAATTCTTTGGAAAAATAAATTGAAAATTTATTCTAGTCTTGCATCTTTTTTTTATCTATATTAAGATTTTCTTTTCAAAGTTACCACTTTTATATTTACTGGAGATGTTTTATAAAATTGTGCTGTTATAAAGAACTTTGAATTCTTTAATTATATCACTATATAATTTAAAATATTTCTAATATAAAATAACTTTTCATTCATTTTCTGGTCGCTTTGTTGCAAATGAAGCATGTTTAACAAGTGTTTGGATATTTACCAAGCTCGGAACCAATGATGCACGAACGCGAATTCATGTGTATCCGTTCAAATGTTTGATTCATCCTTCTGTGTCTTGGTGTTTGTAAGATTTAAAAATTAGTCTACATTGCAGATATAATGTTAATATGCAAGTGTACGTTCATTAATCAAAGAACAGTTTGGAAAGAGACACGAAGTGGCTTTTGTTTTCTTTATGTTTCATCACTTGCATTTTTTTATTCATTTCGTCGAGTCTTTACTTTTTACCTTAAGTTTAATAACCTGTGAAGTTCATGATTTTCAATAAATGCATGGACAATGATGTTATTGAAGTACATACAGAAATGCGATGTGTTTTTTTTTGTTCAGTGCCCAGACGTTTTCTAAGTGTTCTACTATCTTCCTTTAAATTTTCTTTTTAATCTGCTGCAACAAAAACTAAATATTATATTTCTTTTTAGTATTTTTAAGTAGCAGCATTTCGTTTTATTATACAGTGATCCAAATTAAACAGGAGATGTTGGGCATCTCCAATGTGAAATCTATGGGCGATATCACAACCAAATTTTGTACATAAACTCTATTGAGTATGCGGTTTCGATTTCAGGAGAAAAAAAATATTTTTGTTTTTGTTTTTAGGGAGAAACTATCGATGATGCGCAAGTAAGTTATGTTTGAAAATAAACGCAGCAATTTTTCTTTTAAGAGACTCTATAAAGTTATTAAGGCTGCTAAACAGTGCCCATTTCAAAAATTTTATTTTTGGGACAGTAATATTAAAAGTCAGTTTACCTTTTCAGATTATATTAAAAATTGATACTGATAAAACAGTCAGTTTACCAAGCAGCGCTATTTTAAATTTAAAAAGAAATTAAATTAAATTTTTTTAACTGTTATAAAATACTTAATTTTTAATATTTTTTAGTTATTTCGAGTGATTAATATTCCTTGGAATATTGGGAACAAAAGTAAGTATGGGATAGAAGATCTGACTTTATAAATTTTAGTACTTATTTTTGTATTTGAACCTGAGAACGAAACACGAAAATTCCAAAAATATTAACTTTGACATTTCAAAAAAAAAATAATAATAACTAAAGCTCTCAGTCTTAAATCTATACTAATTCTCAGAGAACATATATATGAAAGTATCATAAAAATGTTTAGACTCTATCTTGAACGGAAAGAAAACATTAGGGATCTGGAAGATTTGTGCCCGTCTAAGACGGGCTTTCAGCTGGTCAACAATATCTCATATCTGTTGTCACATGTTTATTAACCAACATCTTTAAGTAAAGGGAGCCTTTCAGTATTAGAAAGCGCGTAGTTAAGAAAAAAAATATAAAATGTATAAATACTCAATTCCGAAATTAAATACGAAAAAGAAAGAACCCTTTTATCAAAAACTGGTAACCGTTCCAATTGGAATCACAATTGTTTATGGAGTTTCGCGTGGATGAATTAAATGTAAAAGAAAGTAGACGACCGATGCTTCATAATTCAACAAAGAGACCTCGGAAAAATAAATTAGAGTATAATTTCTATTTCATGTTACGGAGTTCCCTGGATGAATAAACATAAACAAAAGAGAAAGGAAACTACTTAATTGAGCTATAAAAAGATAAAGAGAAAAAACCCTGTCAAATATCAATAACTTCCGTCCGTTGGATACTTTGAAGATCCTATAATTTAGAAAAGAGATTGAGTGATTCCCAACATTCAGAAAGAAAAAAAGCAAACACAAAATAAACAATAATGTTGAAAGATTATATTGGGAAATTAAATTAATTCTGGTATAACTCTTATTTGATATTAAATCATCACAAAATCAAAACAGTATCCCTAAATTGTAGACAGACTGTCTGGTCTTAATCTCTTTGGCACGTAGCCGAATAAATTGAGCCTCACTGACAATTCTGCGTAAATATATATGTTAATAGAAAACACTTGCATCAACAAAAAAAAGTCTGAGAAAAATGAATTTAAAATTTTTAAAGGCATAAAAAATAATAATAAGGCTTGTAGAGCTCTAATTTTTTAATATTTTATTTCCCAACTTAAAAATTGCACAAAAACTCTATATTAGCTCAATACGATTGAATATATTTTTTCGTATTCAAAATATTATGTCATTAGTCTGCTACCTCTTATAAACATTATATCTCTTAGCAACTCGGAAACAGTTTGATCATGGCAGTTTCTAAGTAGGAAAAAGAATAAAAAATTATCAAAATATTAAACCGCAAAGCTTCTAAATAAAAAAATAATTGTGTAAAAACTAATAAATGCCTTGAAATGTCAATTTTCAGAATATTAGTGGGCAGTAATGAGAACTCAAAAAGGAACAGAACATAATCAAACAGAAATGAATTGAGTAAAAAAAATTGAACAGTTTCACTTAAGGAATTGATTTATTCAAAAATCTTTTAATTTATTAATTCTAAGAATGAAAATGCTACAAAATGAAAACGAAACAGGCCACTCCCCCCTCCCCTCAGCTATAAATTTTGAGACTGATATTACTCAGAAAATAATTTCAAATGTATTTAAACTTATTTATATATCAGACCTAAAACTTGGAGTTAAGCTTACCAACCGTATGGGAAATCCAAAAAAGCAAAATAAAAAAAAAGGATAATTTTGCCATTTTTATGGCACTGTTTAGCCTTAAACTCTAAAAAAACATGTCAAGAAGGAATGAAACAGTAAACATAGAATATCGTTTGCACTAAAATGTGGAAAGAAAATAAGGTCCCCCCATATATTCACATGAAATATCTTTAATGCAATCACATGTTACAATATATTATCAGTAAATATATTGTTCGAAATATCCACCCTCACCTTGATCTAAAAATTGCATGCGCTGCACGACAGACTCAGCAGTACGCAACTTATATTCGCGGATAGATAAAACACGATTATTAAAAACGATTATTTAAAGTCAGCTAAGTCTGAAATTTCACTTTGATGAATCGTGCTCTTTAAATAGCTCCACAGCCAAAATTCGCAGGGTGTTAGATCGGGTGAAATGGCTGGCCAAGGCGTTTGGAATTATCTACTTATCACTTTATCCTCCGATGTACTTTGCCGTGAAATGTTTTGAACAGTTAAAGTGATGTGAGATTGTGCCCCATCTTGCTCAGAAACGATGTTGTCTGCTGCAATGATGGAATGAAAAGATTTCTTATCATAGCTGAAAATCTAAAAATATTTGTAGAGTATGCCACATTTACTTCCTAAGCACTGTTCTTTTCAAAAGTATGGCCATTTATGAATGAGGATGTGAAGCCACATCACTACGTAACTTTTAATCGATGCAAGGGAATTTTTGGTAAACATGGGACTTTTTGGTGGGAATTGTTCGGCGTGTTTACAACACCTTCAGATATCCGTCATCGCATAAAAAAATCCGCGAATGGCTAACAATTATCTACCGTCATTCGTGAGAAGAACATTAAAGCAAACGAAATTCGTGCTTCCAAATCACCAGAGAACCCAATTAGCACAAGTTATTTTACGATATCTACACATTGTTGGTACGATATACTGATTGCCGCAAAATATCGTATAAATGCTGTAGAACCTCTCGTGCTAATAGGAGAAAATTCGTACGGATATTTAATATGGGCAATGTTTTGAAAGGTTACTCAGGACTATCACCATAGTTCAATGAGGAATATCGAAATACAGAGATACTGCAGATGCACTGAGTAATGAGAAATGATAGTCGTATTGTTTTTGTGTAATTTCTTTTAAGCTTTAAAATTATTCATATAAAATGTTTTCTATACTCGCGAGTTCTTTCAGTTTTTACCATCTTGAGAGGCAATGGTTATTTATCGCTCAAAGTATATATTAGTAGACAAAAATTTGAAAGGTTTGAAATAGAAAAAATACTTATTAAAAAACAAAAATTCTACAAACCTTATTTTTAGATTATTACCTTCATTTCGTAAATTATGTAGAGTTTTGCATAGAGTTTGGAAATTTTCTCTAAAGAATACCATGGAGAAGAATTAAACAATTCTTACAAATCAAAAAGTATCCAACGGAATGTTCTGAAATTTCATGAGAGACAAATGAAGTCTATTTCCTCTACACTGTACAATTGCAATGTTTTTACACTATGAGATTTGCCTCGCTAGAAAGCGAAACTAAATTACTGTGTGGCGGATAGAATCCAACTTCAAAATCCATACACAGATATCTATCTGTTGTAGAGTACTTCCCAATGATGAAAATAAAACTATTATCTGTTGTTCATTGCGTAGGTTCAATACGCACGAACGATCATTCGAAAATTCCTGATTTACTCGTATTTCGGTTATCTTTTGCAGTTCGAAATTAAGTTATCCAAAGTAAAATAGAAAGCACCCTGGATATTCTTTTAATCGGGATTAATTTCCCGTATATAGAATGTTTCTATTACTTTCAATCCTAAGTTTCCGCAAATCGCATATTACTTCACACTATGGATTGCCGTCGTCAGTGATACATTTTTTTGTTTAAGTTTAAACTCATATCATTCATAAATGATCAGCTGTTTCCAAAGTTGTATTTTGCCTAGCTGACGAGATGATCGATTTCTGCCAGAATGCAGTCCAGCGGGAAGATGAAACTTCAGATAGTAGCAATTTAGCATTACGCCTCGTAAGCAAGTCATTTCAAGTTTAACACCACTAGATAAATACCAGTTGTACCCTATAGTATATATAAAAGCAAATTATAAAGTTTTCTGTTGCCCTTTCCGGCATATTGTCTTTGAGCAAGGATAAAATCGGAATTTTAATCATCATTATGAAGAGTTACACATTATTGCTTCTTTCGAATTTCTTTTTTTTTGTGTTCATGTCATATATCGGGAGTAATGTTTCATGTGTTAAGACTGGACAAAGTGTACATTAGATTAATTATCAAATGAATGCTCTCTCTTTAATCGCTTTTTGTTACAAATGTTTAAAGAATGATAATATTTTTTCGTGTTCTGAAATAATTAAATTGCAAATAATGATATCAATTTTCTTCAGATTACCAGAAATTGCAATTTTATTCAGAATGTATTGCAACTGTGCCCAAGACAAAGTATCTACAAAATGTTTTTTTCATTAAAAAGAATGGGAATTTTTTTTGTGGAGAACATTTAGAATCAAAGTATTAGACATATCTTTCTGAAATAGCAAAATCACGAGGTCATTAAAAACATCTCTGGGTGTGTAACTTTTTTCCTACAACTACATAAAAACCTGAAAAGAATCAAATAGTTTTCGTCTACAAGTTTGTGGAAGCATATTTTTGACCTTGTCATACTTTATAGCATTTCTATCAGGACCGGCACGAATAAAAGTGTGGCCTGGTAAAAAGTTGATTTACGGGGACTTGAAAGTAATTTCATATAAGAAAATAATTAATTGTATTTTTCTATTGATTACATAGTACAATTTGGTATAATAAAGACTTAAAGAATACATAAATATTAACAATAATTTAATTATTTTTATAAATCTAATATTTCAATCACCCATAAAATCGTTAATAATTCAAAGAACGAAATAATTGCTCTAAATACAATATTGTTTGCGACTTACTAAAATATGTTTATAATATGCTATTTTTGTTACATTTTATAAAGGTTTTGCAGAAAATACGTCGATAATACCATAATAGTTTATTTGATTAATTTCGATTCGATAAATAAAACGGCTGAGAGGTTCTTAACTAATGCAAGACCTCAAGTGATATTTTTATTATTTTCAATCTTGAGCAATTTTTTTCTGCAGATGCGACGATAATTGGTAGAAATAATATAATATTCAGAACAGTAAACAAAATTTTGAAATAATTCAAATAAATTATTTTTAAATAATTGTAACATTGTGTCCTCGTAAGCAAAGCTTTATGACAAATTTTAATTTCCCTAAATAATCAAGGCCATCAATTTCCATTTTGCAAAATCAGTCAGCTGCGCGGGACCTTGTGTACTCACACCGTTTGAAACCCTCTCGGGACAGCCCTGATACTTATTGAGGACTTTGTAAATCAGAGGGTATGGTGAAATCAGAACATCTAGAAGAAATAA
>BGPR01021217.1:0-23908 GCA_013235015.1 Araneus ventricosus
CATGTTTACGAAACATTTCCTTGGCTTTTTTCAAATTACTAAAAGCCAAGGAAATGTTTCGTAAACATGAAAATTGCACATATCATAAAAAATCAGTCTTGATTGCTGAAAACACAAAATAAACTAAGTATTATTACTCAAGTCAATGCTCAAAGATTGGATCTTGAAAATAACAGAAAAAGACTGATCCCTATAATACAAACTATAAGATTTTGCGGAAGGCAGCAAATAGCAGTAAGAGGTCTTCGTGACGGTGGACGAATATTTAACCTAGAAGAGCCAGAAAAAAATGACGGAAATTTTCGATCACCCCTGAGATACAGAGCTAACAGTGGAGATAATGACCTTAAATACCAATTAATGAACAGTGATGGGAGGAGCATGTACACAAGTTCTCTTATTCAAAACGAGCTCATTAACACGTTTGGTCATTTAATACAATTTCAAATTGTGAGAAATGTCAGGAAGTCTATTTTTTATTCCGTCTTAGCAGATGAAACCACTGACATTAGCCAAATAGAACAGTTTTCTCTTCGTGTACGGTATGTTAAAGACCAATCATACAAAATTAGAGAAGATTTCCTAACTTTTGTCCCCGTTTATGACGTTACTGGCGAAGGCTTAGCTAACAGTGTTAGAGACCGTGTCAATTTTAGGGCTTGACTTAAAGAAAATGAGAGGTCAAGGATACTATGGTGCTGCTACAATGAGAGGGCAATTCAGAGGGGTACAAGCTTCTATCAAAGAAAAACTACCACTAGCCTTGTATACACATTGTTCTTCACAGTCTAAATTTGTGTTTGTCGGATGCAAGTAACATTCCTTCTATAAGAAACTGCATGGGCGTTATCAAAGAAGTCTGCAGATTCTTTCATATGTCAGCCAAAAGAACTGAAATACTGAAATCAATGATATCTGACTGTTGTCCTGAACAGAAAAAAAAAAAACTTATTTCACTATGTGAAACACGATGGGTGGAAAGGCACGACTCGGTGTTTTTATTTCAAGACATTTTAGAACCAATCCTTCTCTCTCTTTTGAAAATAAAAGAAGAATCAAGTGACTCAGCACCTAAGTCATATGCTCTAAGTAGTTCTATCTGTCAATTTCAATTTCTTGTCAATCTTTTTGTTTTGAGCCGGATGCTGTCAACTACACATAACTTATCTGAGAAGCTTCAATAAAAAAGCATAGATCTTTCTCAAGCCATAGCAAATGTTACAAGTGTCTTAGATCGGCTATTGAAACAAATGGTAAATGCTGCAAAACTCGACATTAAAGAAGAGATTCCAAGAGTTTGTCGCCTTCAAACAGCCCGCAACAATGTCCCTTACAGCACAGAAGAAGAATACTATCGACGAGCTGTTTATGTACAATACCAAAATGATTTTTGTAATTCACTGAAGAAACGCTTTGAATCTCACAAGGAAACAGTTGCATCCTTACAATACATCCTTCCAGAATTTTGTACGAAAACAGATTTCTATTCATTGGAAGCTGCTTTCAATTTCTACGAAGAAGATTTGTCACATAAAGAGGTCGTGCAAAGTGAGTTTATGTTATGGAAAGAAAAGTGGAGTCAGGAAAATTCTGAAAATCTTCCCAAAACAGCCCTCAGTTCTCTAGAAAAATGTGACAAGACTTTCTTCCCCAACATTTATATTCTCTTGAAACTACCAGCAGTTCTGCCTGTTTCTGTTGCAACCGTGGAAAGAAGCTTCTCAAGTTTAAGAAGATTGAATACTTACTTAAGAAATACCACATCGGAAAGTAGGCTTAATGGACTTTCGATACATAGAGACATTAAAATAAGAGATGAAGAAGTTCTTGATAAGTTTGCTAGTGTACCGAGAAATCTGGACTTCGTTTTGTAAACTTTACATAAAAAGGCAAACTTTTTTTTATGTACTCACTTTATGACACTGTATTTATAGCTGAATAATAACAAACCAACATTCTTTTCCGTTGTATAAAATTTACTTTTGTTGGGACCAAAGCAAAAAAAAATAAATTTTTTTTAAAGAAAAGTTAACACATTAAGTAAGTAAAAAAGTAAGGGGAGCGAGGAAAATAATATTAACGCGAATTCAATTAAATGTTCAATACGCGCGTGTTATAAAACAACGCGCTATCATATAATAAAGCATTAGTTCAGTTCAGTTATAAAAATAAACTGTAAACATAAAAAAATAATAACTAGATTGTTTAGTCCCAACACTTTGTTTAAAACCCCTTGAAAACTATCCTTAATCATGGAATTATAGTTTAGTTAAAAAAAAGAAAAGAAAAAAAAGCGCAAATAACTGTAAGCTTGGTCATATTGCCCCCCCCCCCCCCGAAAAAAATTATAACCTATATTCGCCACTGTCCCTAATGGAGCCAATAAACTATCCGCATCATCGAATATCTAACTGCATTGGCGACAACTTTACTTTTTTTATTCCTCAATAAAAAGATAAAAAAATAATTTGATCCAACATTAAAATGGCGAGGTGCATTTTACATCCAACTGCATGTTACTTGAATTAAAACAGGCCTATAAAAAGAATTAAAGATTAGCAATCATAATCTCTAGAGCTTACCGGCTGGATATATATTTCCTAATTTACTTAATACCTTAAAGTACTTTATTTACAGATTCCAAAAGAAAAAAAATGATGCATGAAAAAAAGTAGAATTCATTACAATATTAACAAAGATAATGAAAAAATAAGCAAAATCTTCATTGCTTAGGGCTTCCTATGATGGAAGAGAAACATGCAATTAACTATTTGTATAAAAAATAAAAATATTTTTTAAAATTTGTTAAAATTAAGGAAAAAAAATCGGACGACAATTATGATATCATTGAAGACATAACTTTTTGCATTTTAAGGAGGTGTAAAAATTATTTTTGGTGCTATAATATTTTCGAAAGTTATAATCAAAAAATGCAAAAATGCTCAATTTTTAATTAACTAAAATTCTAATTAAAATTTCGAAAAATCAATCCGATGTGCACATTACTACCCTCCAAAGTATATTTGTGCCAAATTTCTTAGCTCTAAGTCTAGCGGTCTGCCCTGTACAGCATCAGCACACATTTTCTTTCATTATTAGTAGAGATTTTAAATTTATTTAGTCTGAAAATTTCTAATACAAAAATTTCAAGGTAAAAGATTAATGCAGAAAAGAAAATCCCATCAAAACTATTAGGAATTCTATTTTCTAGCGAAAACTTATTGAAGAAAGATTTTTGATTTCTTAAATTAGGTAAAGAAACTATATACATAAGCACAAAATTCTTACATTTTCTACGAGATTATATTGAATAATTTAATGACATTTTCAATGCAATTATCTGAATTCTGAATGTTTTCACATTCGATAACAACCTGTATTATCAGTGTCTTATGTTATTAATTATTGACCAAGCCTGTAACAAATTGAGGTCCTCTTTCAACTCGACTGTTCGCCAAATTTGTTTGTAAAATTGTTTGTTACGAGTCGCTCGATTTTTCTCGAATTTTGCATGAATATTCCTTTAAGTCATTAAAAACGACGTACATATAAGGGTGCTTATTTTTTTATTCCCTTTCAAGATAGTGGCCGTTTTAATGGTCTCAATGTTTGGGTGAGTCAATTGCGAGTTTGGCACCATTAAAACACTCGAGTCACTGTGGTAATGGCAAGATATTCAATTGTAATCTTGTTAATACTGATAAAAGCAGACATTCAATTGTAATTTTTTAATACTGCTAAAAGACATTTAACTATAATTTTGTGAACACTGATAAAAACAGAGACTTGTGTAAATAATTCACATTTAAACAAAATGCTAAACGAGATGAAGTGCTGATCTTAATTTTTTTTTTGGACGTGAAGTCGACTGTTCACAGAACTATTAGTTTACACAAATAAATAAGGTACAAAATAAAAAATGATCAAATATGGAATGAACAAGGTTAATGACAACAGAATATCATCATTCAGGAAACTGAATGGTGACCTGGTCAAGATTTAAACTATTTATACAGCCAAAAGAAAGAGCTAGCTCGCTTTACGTTCAGATGCATGTATATGACCTTCATACACGCTTTATAAAATAATAAAACATTTCAATGTAAATATTTCTGTTCTAAAATTCTTTTCTGAATGCATTCCGTTTCATGTTTCTCTAGGAGTTTACTTTTTTACAGCATAAATGAATTTGGAAAACAGTTTTCTTTACAGTCAAGAGCTTTATAGACTTAAAAAATATTTTAAGCATTAAATATAAAAAAAGAATTTATTCTAAAACAATATTCCCAGAAAATAATAAAGGATTCATATCCATTCAATTTTCAGAATACAATATTATATACATAGTTTCATATTAAGAAATTGCTTTGCTTCAATATTGTTAGTTAATTTTTGCCAGAATTCCAAGTTCATGGAAATGAAAGTGCAAAACTTCTTAGTTTAAGGAGTAGTCGCATTTTGATAGATGACAGTCAATTCAACGTGACGCCAAAGCTACATGACTAATGACACTGAGCATGTCATTAACATCTCACTGAATAATGTCTTACATTACGATTTGATATCTTGTCCTTCTTTTCCTCCTGCAAGATTGCAATTAAGTCCAAACTTAAATTGCTCTGTATAGATCATATATGTTAATCAGTTCTACTGTCTTGGATAGCAAAATGTAAAGTAAAATGTTGACATGCGATATAATGCTAAGGAATTTTGATTTCCTCTCAGCTATGTCGGTATTTTAATTCCATTGCATTCTTACTTTCACAAGATTCTCTACATTCAAGATTTATTAATAAAAAATAAATGTAAATCAATATGAATCTAATCATCACCACCATAAAAATATATTAGTAAAAACACTAACACAGCAGCTCAGCATTAGCCTTCTGGCAATTTAAGGCTAAAATATTATATAAGCTTTTCTTGTAATATGATAGTTAGTATTAATTTTTAAAGTATTGTCTCTGTATATACTATGTGTATTGCACAGTTTCCAAACTTATTGTGCATTGAAGACAAGCTGTAACAAGTCAGAAATTTCTAAATGTAGCAATGAAGTTCATAAGCAAGCAAATTCATGAGGGATTAAATTAACTCATTATAATATTTATATAAATTCTATATCCTTCTATTAGAAATGTTTCGGTTTAGTTTTTATTATCTTTAGAATATCAAAAGGTTACTAATAAAAGATTAGTAATTTGAACACAATTTAAAATAATATATTTTTATTGACTCCGTACAGTTTTTGAATAATAAAACATTCAAGAAACATCACATAAAATATACCTTTCAAATATTGCTAAAGATTAAAAACACAAAAAGATATACATTTTATTTTCTGTACAAATAAAAGAATGTATGTGTTAAATAATCGATGTGCCTAAATAAAATGGAGTATAAAATTATATGAACATCTGTGTAAAATAATGCAACATCATTTCACTATTTGCAGGTATAACCACACTACCTGGAACAGAAGTCCGACATCTAGTGGCTGCAAAAGGGAAAGTATTAGTCTCTCAATAGCTGTCATACATGTTTGCATACACCCATTATATCCTCCGAGCAATGTTGCAATGCCATATTTGACTAATTTCCAATAAGGCATTATTGTTGGAGCAAATTTATCTGGAGTCTTGGAGATGGAAGCAGCAAATCATTTGAAGTGTGAAAGGAGTACAATATCAGCTGTTATGACAGCACACATGAAAGATGGTGAGATGACATCTTCAAAGCAGAAGAAAAACAAAGGTGACTGATAAGGATAGAAGGGCATTAAAACATATATTGGTCTAAAATGGCAAGCAGGATTGATCCCAGATAATATTCGAAATTAACTCATTTTCAGAAATCTGTTTCAACCAAAACTGTCAACAGAAAACTAACAGGTGTGTTTATATTCGGAGAAGGCCACAGACGTATTTACTCCTGAATATCTCTTGCTCAGTAGCGATGACGGCCAGGGCAAACTTGCAACATGCCACCCTTCCTTTATAAGTTACATAGGGCAAATAAACCTCAAAATAAAAATATAAATTCCAAGAAATAAAAAGCATTTTATTAGTTAAATAATTCGTCACCTTCATTCTTTGCAGATAGATTGCAAAATTGCATGTCCACCACCATTCTTTCTTTCATATATTGGCAATTTGCCAATAAAAGTCGAAAAATATGAATTAATTACTTTCTTAATGACACAATGATTGGAGCTAGTGCCACTATTCTTCTTAGTTATAAAACTGTTTCCCTGCATGTCCGATTTTGACACCTCTTTCTAAGTGTTGCCCAGGGTGGACTGCCTTCTTCAGCTACGCCACTGCTTTTGTTGAGCACAAAGCATGGAGACGGCTCCTTATTTGTATGAATATAATATCTTGGCCCAATTGTTATTCCATAAAGGAAGATCAGGTCTTAGACATAATTTCCTGAAGAGTGACCACTTTTATTAGATCAAAATGTACCTACATTACATTAAAGGTATGTTTAAAAGAAGCATGATGATGGAAGTAGGATACTTGTGAGGATGCTTGCACACTTTTGGAATTAAACATTGCTCTGCAAGGAGAAACAGCTTCATATTTCCTTGTGCATGGCCTCTATGCATTCATTCAACCTCACATTCGATGTGAACTTCAGTTGAAGGGTGCTCCAACCTCTTATTAATAAAGATTTTCACTATTCCACAGCTGTTCATATCGTTTTATACCCTATCCATACAATAAACCATTCAATCCAAAAATACATAATATTATATGTTTCTTAATAAAAATTATGAATCATAAGTTATTATTTATACTGATTAAAAGCTTATAAAAATATTCAGAGTTCATATGTATATTGCAAACCAGAATCTTTCAACACTTCATTAACCTTTGCATCTAACTTTTGAATCATGTCTTGAGTAAAGTAATTCTTCCAATCACCAACTTGCCCTGCAATAAAATATAAACAGAAAAATTCACAGTGAAAAATAAATTTATTACTCCATAAGTTCAGATATCAATCATCAGTTACTCACATGCTTTGTTTAAATATGAATTTCAATACACAAGTACAAAAGGATTATAAATGTTTCCTCCAACTATATTTAGTTGACAGAGTAATAGTTTTCAATTAAAAAAAATCAAAATTCAGAACATTAATTTTATTTAAAGATAAAACATTTGAGAATGCATTGAATATTGAGAAACAATATATATTATTATAATTGAGAAGTGATAAAATGTAACTTGTACTTCTATATGAAAATGGCAAAAATAACTGTTCTTAATTCATTGGACTATTATTGACTTAGCATATCATGCCTTTCCGATCTTGATATGGCAAGAGGACAGATGAGTATTAATGTTCCAAGAATAATGTCAAGGGAAATTCTATGCAGATACTATTAGAAATGTATACAAGCATATTTAAGGAAGTGTAAGAGAAATATGTTCTTTTTTCAAGCTCTTTTTCTCCAGTATCTGATTGTAAGTAATTTAATTCCAAACTACGGCAAGAAAATGTGATTCAAAAGAAAATGAAGTTTGATAAACAACAAGTTATACATAAATATCTGTTTCACTTTTGATAAGTAAGTAGAATAATAATTATTAAAAAAAATATTTTTAGTGGATCTTATGTAAAAGGTGTCTTAAAGGACTGAAATGTGTGGTAACAGAAATAAATCTGACAAAATGAAACAAGGTTCATTTTTAAAAAATTCAAGTAATTAAGCTTTTGAAATCAAGTAAATATAAGTACATACACAGTGAAAAACCATAAAAACATATAGAAAATTAAATTTAAACATTACATATCATTTTAGGATACCCTAATTTAACTTTCTTATACAAACATATATGTTTTAAATTTGATTGTAGTACTGCTTAATATGTTTCAAATAAATATCAATTTTAATTTGTTTATTTGTTATTAACATTGACAACTAACTTATTTGTAGTTATATTCAGTTTTAATTTCTCTTAGTGAAATGAAAATAAACAATTAGAGGATTCATTCTAGTTTAATTTAGTTTAGTCAGATTAACACCCTAAGTCTCAAACCCGTCATATCGACGTGCATCGAATTATCACAATTTTAGGCTTTTAAACTAAAATTTAATCATCAATTAGCTTTATAATTTGACACAAAAATTACAGAAATCCATAAACATATCAAGTATTCTATGCCTTCTTAGATGAATGAAAACGACAGCCTCTTTCCAAAACAGGAGGGGTCATATTATTAGATAGCAAAAAAAAAAAATGCAATCCTTAAGGGGTTAACATCCCATTTTGAAGCTACAGAACAGATCACAGTCTCTTACACCCATACCCATGACCAGTCCAGTCACAGAATGGTTTGATGGGAAAGACATAGGAATTTTAGTTAAGACAGAAGACAATACAAAAAAGAAAACCCCAAATATTTACACTATATACAGCACATAAATTTGCATTATTATTTTGTATTAGTGTTCTTTTCTTTAGATGCTGTTTTTCCTTTCTTTTTGGGGGGGGGGATGCCGGGTCATGTGGAACTTGTTGGAAAGCTGAAGGCTAGGGAGATCGAAAGAGACCTCCGTTTTCACTCAAAGGTCTAATTTGGGATAGATCTTACAGTTTTCAACTGCAGTTGGATAATGAGGAGCTAAATTGACATCTCCCTCTCCAAGCTGCAACATACCAACGGGGTGGTGCCAGTGGGGATCTGGGGGGACCAGGGTCCCCTTGTTGAGACAAATGTTTGTAACCCATTTCATGCAGCTGGCTATTCAACTAGCAGATAAATAAAGATCTGGCGAAAATTTCAGAGGGTCTGCATTATGCCCCTCCTCTTCCACAGGTTGTACACCCTGTCATACTAAAGAGTCGGATTACTTAGAGTCGGCAGGGTGGGCGCTAACGACACTCCTGCATACCAGCAGGAAAATGCTTAAACCTCTTAACTTGCAACATATTTGCACAGACAGTAGAATTTTGGTGAAATAAGGTATTGAACCCTTGTCACAAAGTCAAGACTCTGCTATCAGGTCATTGTGGTCTGAAGTTATTTAGTACAATTTGGTATATAAAATAATAGATTTATATTTGACAAAATAAAATAGGGTGTTTATTTGAAAATCTTAAAATATTAATAAATTCCCAAACATATAACATAAATACAAATACATACATAATGAAAATATATACACAATTCAATTTAAATATTACATTGCATTTCAAGTTGCCCAGATTTAATTTTATTTACAATTATTAATATTTTGAATGTAGCTGTATCACTGATTAAAAATGTTTCAAATTGATACCAATCAATTTTAATTTGTTTACCAACAGTTATTTTCATTAACCAGTTTATTTTTGCACTTCAATTGTTGTTGTAGAAACCACACAAGTAAAAAATATCAAAATGTTGGGAGCTTTAAAAAACTAATTCATTTTTTAAATTAATGATTAATTTTTTTTTACTTGGTAGATCTTATACACCTATAATGCTACTTTACTTGACTCTTGTCATTTCTTCACTCGACACATAAATATGCCTTTAGAATGTGGAAATAGCCTCAATGCAATTTTGAAAAAAAAAAAAAGACTCATGCAGTTTATGAAATCAACAATTAAGTTATATTTAGTTTTAAGTTCTCAGTCAAATGAAACTCAAAAACAATTAGGGGATGCTGCACAATCATTTGTCTACGGCATATTCCAGAAGTTATCTTTAAAAAAGAACTTGAAGCTTTTATTGTCAAATTCTTTTGTTCAAAATGCATTTAAGTTAAAATTGAATAAGTAAATAACAATAATAAATAAATAAAATATCAAGTAAAGACATAAATTAAAATTTATACAGCAAAAATACTTATCATAGCACTGACCTTTACGATAAAAAGATCCCTTATTACCAATAGACGAATCTTCAGATAACGCAGTACTTTCTTGCTTTGCCATACTTTTGAAATCAGTGTGTTCTTTGATTGAATTCAGCTCTTCAGAACTTAAATTACGATCCAAGAAGGCAGCTATCTTCTTAAGATTGCTAGAAATGTCCTAAAAATATATTTCTTTCAGAAAAAGAATAGAAAATTAATATTCTTTTTTTTTTTAAATCTAAAAACGTATCTTACCACTTTCAAATCTTCATAGAATAAAAATAAAACATTCTTGTCATTTCTGCGATTCCAAAATTCCAGATTATGCAATAGGAAAGGACTATAAGTTGCTAAATAAATAAATAAAATATAAAATTTTAATCCATCAACATATAAACATAAATCACAAAAAGATAATGATTTTATAACAAGTTGATGCTCTCTTACTTCGATCTAAGTAGAATCGCTGGAAAAACTGCTCAAAATTTCCCTTATATTGTGTTTCTTTCAGCATACAAGCAAAATGATAATAAGAGACTGCAACATCTCTAGGATTTCTTGTGATATAAATCATCTAAATAAATTTAAAAAAAAAACCTGAATTTTTTTTAACTAAGATTACAATATATCTGTAATTATAATAGCACTCAAAATGATTCAATTATAATAACATCTATCAAACTGGTTGATGACAAAAATTTTTATATGTAAACAGTGGCATAGCTAAAGGGAGCGGTCCACCGGGTGGCACTTTAAAAAATAGTGGTAAATCAGGCATGCAGTTTCGTAAAAAAAAATTTAAGTACACAATGGAATATGAAATAATTACATTAATTATTTTATGTAATTATTTCATATTTTTGACCTTTTGTTGGCAAATTGCTAATATGTATGCAAAAGAAAGACTGGTAGTGGTCACATGATTTCGCAACCTATCTGCAGAGATTGAGGATGTGAAAAGACTAATTACATTACTAATAAAATGTCTTTTCCAAGATTTTTTTACTTTGAGGTTTTTGTGACCGATATATCTTGAACAGGAAGAGCGGCATATTGCAAGTTCACCCCTAGACCGCAAAAGTTGCAGTTACGCCACTGTATGTAAACACCAAAATGATTAAATGTACATGCCAATCTATCCATTATATATTGAATTTTAAAAGAAAAAAATCAATTTTACTTTACTTTCAAAAATAATATAAAAAGCAATTTTAATCACACAAAATCTGATCATGATGAATTATTTCTGCTAAACAAATATTTATCTACTGTATGCTCTGAATTTCTTTTTCTCTTATACCTTGCTCTCTCACTAAAAAAAAAGAGATACTGTGTTTTGAATTATATTGAATTTTTAAAAGGAAATCACCAAGTTAGTCCTAACCAATCCTAGTTATACTATTGGATACCATTAGTATACTTAGTTACAAGCTGAATTCAACCCTTTGAGGACGACTGTCACGCTGGCATGCCAGCTTCTTGTAGCGTTATGCGTGCAAACGTCCTCAAAGGGTTAAATAAAGAAATTAATTTACAACTTTAGGATAAGTTTAGTTGATGAGAATTTTAATCATGTCATTTTTCCAAAGATAACTTCTTTATTACTTATACATTGACTTGTATTGACAATATAGTGGTTTTAAAGTTATGAAAAAATTTCAAGATTAACCAGTAATTAAATACAACAACTTACTTTGCATTGCTTTTGTAGAATATCTTGAGGAAGGCAAGAGTAAGGCAGGTGAGTTTTAAGAAGTCGTGGTGAACTTATGTTTTTCACTTCACTGAAGTTAGTTGTTGAATGTTCAATATACGGGAATCTCTTGTTTAGACTTAAACTAAGAGCCGATTTGATATCCAAATTACTGTGAATAAGATAAACAATTTCTTGAAGCCAGGTAGTACCTATTTCAGTAAAAAACATTAATTTCAATTTATTTATCAATAAGAATTCAAGTAAATGAAGCAGCAATGGAGTTCATGTTAAATCATAATATATGAAAGAGAAAGATAATATTCATATAACACAGTAAAACCTACATAAAAGAGAAAGACAATGGTCATATAAAAATGATTTTCAAGTTTCAGTCCTATTCTACCAAAAGCACAGACTCTAAAAGCTTTCCTTTGAGTTTATAATTATATGTCACAGCCTGCACTGTTTTATTTTAGGCCTAAGAGTTTTCTAACACAATGGTGCACATATTTAACCCTCAACTGGGAGGAGGTGCGGTCTGACAGACCGCTAAGGATGGTTTACCCATCACCCCTACACTATTTTTAGCTTAATTGAATGGATTCGTCCTGTAGTTCTCATTCTGTGATCTTGAATGCACATGTACATTTTCTTGAAGTTTCAGCGCCAGCTTTTTTTATATTCCAGTTATTTATTTCTGTGCGGTCTAGCAAACCACACCTCCCTGCTAGTGTTCCAATATTGTGAAAGCACTAAAACTTAGTAATTGGAATATCATCCAACCCTCTGATCCTCACTATCATACAGAACTTCAAAAACTTTTAAAAGAAGTAAGAAGTGATTTCAGTTATGTTCAGAGGAGTTTTTGATGAAATTTTCCATTCTACTAATTCCGATTTAACTACTTAATGTAAAATTTATCATTACTGAAAATATTGTTTTAAGTGGTCATTTGTTAAAACAAACCGTTAGAACTCCTGCTCAGAATATCATTCGACTTCCAGAATTGACCTATGGGTACTTTCTATAGAATCTTGAATACGAGTATTGTAAATTCATACATTTTGTATGAAAGTTATTCTGTACACCCTGTTCTGAATAGAAACCCATGAAAGAGAAATAATTATCCCCAAAATAAGAATAAAAAATCTAAGCATAAATCGACAATTGCGAATGACAGTGAAGCTAATTGTAGGAAGAGATATGGAGGTTCATGACAGATTGATAATCCTAGAAGACCAACAAGTTGGAGGTGAGGAAAATATGCCATTTATATCCAAGTAAGAAGAAATAGAAAAATGTATATTTATACATATATTGTCTGTGTGAAGTCTGTATGTTTAGAATGCACTAGGAAATTTTTGTAAACCTGGAGTTTAGGGTGCGTACTAATTTCTCGCCAACTTTCTTTGGCGCAATTTTATTTGCCGATGCCAAACACTATTTAGGATGCGCAATGAGTTTTTTATAGGTCTCCTGCGCATTCAATGCCTACGGCATCTCAAAACTAGAGATTGAGCATGCAATGCCTTCGGCACTGCAAGTGTGTACCGGGCGAATTATGTTAACTTAAAAAAAAAAAAAAAATGGCTTCGCTTTCAGCAAAGCGTGCCCCTCGTAGCTTATCTTCTTCATTGAGAAATGAAACGCACAGGGAAAGCTCGAATGTAGGAAAAACACGATGTCTTAAAACGATGAAAAATAGCAAGGGAACCATTTTTTCCAGATAAAACATTCCTTGTTCAATATTTGGAAGCCATAATCAGCAACACAGAGAAAGAGAATCCACAAACTCGATGAATGAAAATATCTAGAAGAGAAGCGAACGGTTATTGAAAAAAATCGTTTGGTAAATGATCAAAAATTCCAATCGAAGTATTATTCCAATTTGTACGCTGACCAATCAAATTGAAGAGAGTAGACAAATGGAAATGAGGCAAAATTAAGGGTATGCGGAGTAGACCGGTAAAGAAATCACTGTTGTTGCCTGTGCAAACGACGGCAAAAAATTTTCAACTCTCATCCAAAACAAATGTTCTGGCACTCTCTCTCTTGGCAACAAACAATTGGCGAGCTTAAGGGAAACGAAGTGAGTAGGGAAGACTTGATCCCTTTTTCAGTTTATTTTGGAAAAAACAAATTTAAAAAAAAAAATGTTTTCAGTCATTATTAAAGGCTCATTCGTCTCTGTTGTATTATTTTTATTTTTGAAAAACCATTTTTAAAATAAAGATAAATTGTTGGTTAACTTTCAGTCTACGGTGCCCACTTACTTTGTTCCTCTTAGGATCGCCAACTCTCTGCCGCCAAGAATGAAGAGGAGAGGATATTTGTTTTGGTTGCACAATGATGATTTTAATGAGTGAGATGTATACATGCGCAGGAATTGATCTGTTCATCGGTGTTTTGCGCATGGCGCGATATTACGATTCATTTTGATTGATTTGTTTCGTTGGCTTGATTTTCATCTGACTTTATCATTTCGTTACATGCACTTTGTACAGCTGTTGTTGATTATGGCATTGGTTCCCTTTCAAAGTATGTGGATCAGGGATTGATAGCAAGCGGATGCCAGTGTCCTAAGTGTAAACAGCAACTGGGCAATTAAAATAGGCATGTGAAGTTTTAACTACACTTTTCTCGTTTTTGAACATTTTCAGTCACTTTTAGGTTCAGAATTGTGTATGTTATTCTGTGTTTCCGCTTCTCAATGAATAAGCGAAGCTGCTAGTGTCCCGCTTTGCAGAAAGCGAAGCCGCTGATGTTTTTTTAAGTTTAAAAAAAAAATTGCCCGGTATACATTTGAAATGCTGAAGGCATTGTATACTCAATCGCTCCTTTTCAAATGAAGCATGCGCAGTACAGCAATGAAAAGCGCACTGCGCATCCCAAACAGTGTTTGGTTCCAGGAAATGAAATTGCACCAAGAAAAATTGGCGAGAAGCAAGTGGGCACTGTAAACTGAAAGTTTACCAAATTGTTTTCCACCAATTAGAAACACTTTCCAAGAGAGACTTGATCCTTGAAATAGATGAATTGAAATGATTCAAATTAAATAGTAGAAATCAAATTTATTGTTGATTAACATGTAATAAAGGCAGAAAAACACAAAGAAAATTCTACATTATTGAAAATCACTGTTTCCCATATGAATGATTGTTATTGCTGAAATTAATGATCAAATAACATTTTCAAAGCTTGAAAAATCAAAAATAAATGTTAAAATTGTTGCAGTTCGAAGAGTTCCACCAAGCATGGCTGGTTTAGGTAGGTTTTTGACAATGCCGTCATTGTCCACAACACTAACGTCACCATTTCCTGGATAAATAAATTGGTTGGAATGAAGTCCTCTTTTTCTTAGAAAATTTATTTTGCATTCAGATGATGAAATCTTCTTTTCAATTTTTACTATGGAATGACCAATTTTCTCTTTCCGTGAAATCGTCACCATGTGCTTGCTAACCATCATGTGCAGCCACATATTAACTTTCTACCTTTGTCAACCATCCAAAATCAAGGTAACCATATTTTAAATAATATTGATATTATCTAAATGTGACTTGAAAATCACAATGGCCAGTAGGGGATAAATAAAATTACTAACATTAATTTAACTTAACTTTGGGGACACTTGATCCCCAGTATCAAGTCTCCCCATAAAATGGGGATCATGTGTCCCTAATGTGCATGTGTTGGAAAAAGAATTGTTAAATCAAAAGTAAAGAAACTGTATTGGATTTAAATAACATTTAAGCAGTAAGGAATGTTAGTATATTATATCAATAAATTTAAGTAATTTAGTTATATTTAGAAAAAAATAAGAAACAAACTACCTATTCCAAAAGAAAATTGACTATAAAAAATCAAAGATTCCTTTCTTACAACAAAAATAAAAATGACTGCATGAAATTCTGTTGTCAGATCTGTTGATAAGGGATCACTTTATTAGTGTTGCCACTTTCAGAGACTTTATTGCATTTTTTCTCTGGTTTTAGACCTAGGGATCAAGTCTCCCCTACGCACCCTAAACTCCAGGTTAACCAAAATATTTTTTTGGATGTGCCCAAGAATCTCAACAGAAAAAAAAAAAAACGTGGGAAAATAAGTCCATTTTAACCAATGTCAATTTTTTTATATTTTATTTAATAGTTAATTTTTACATTCTATTATTTTTAACATACATTTATATAATACAAAAATAAATACCATTTGAAAAATTAAAAAAATTTTTAAGATATATATATATATATATAATGTTTTCGTTGTTGCAGTCATAAAACAGCCGAGTTGTTAACCAATTTGCTTTATTATAAAAATATTTTGGAGAGTGACGGACATACCAACGTCTTAATTGAAGTTTTTAGTAAAAGTGTACAGAAAATCTCCGATTCTCTCAGATAAGGGAAGAACAATATAAAACATGATCAAAGTGAAGGGAATATTGGCTATTTTTAATAAATTACATAAGTGTTTTAGGGAAAAAGTCTAGCGCCAAGGAGACGCATCATGATTTTCAGTGGGCACGCGAAAGCGATTAAAATATTTTTAGTAATAAATGTGCCAAAACGAGAGATTTAATATACCTCCAGCGCGGGAAATAGAACGAAACTGGAGTTTAAGAAAAGTGATTTTGGAATACATTAAGACTTTAAAATATATAATATTAAAATTTAAAGTAAAATTAAGCGAGATTATTACATATATATAATATATTTTGTAAAATATAAAAATATATATATTTTTTATATTACAAGAAATATCTATGGAATATACAGGCAAAATTTCATGCATTTTTATTAGAAGATTTTTGGGGGGATTTTTAAAGAATGTGACCTCTCCTAAGTCCAAAATTGTCACCTCCCCAGTTAAGGGTTAATGACTAATTTACAAAAATTATAAGGTAATCTAATAAATAATTTAAGTGGAATTAACTACATATATTAAAATTTTCAAATTCAATTTCTATTAGACTTATACTCAATTGTTGCTAATGAGCATGAATGATTTTAATGTAAATATAAAATGACATAAATAAATTAGACAAAGTTCAACAACTAATAAAAAAACAATACAAAACCTATTTAAAGTTTTAACACAAGAATTGCAATTATAATACCAAATAAATTACAAGGTAAAAACAATCAATTCAAACAGCAAAAGTATTGTTCTTAATGCTACAAGCAATAAATGCAATACGAGAAATAGATTTTAAATTTCCATAAGCATTGGGAATCACTTTGCATTTATCAAATAAATATGAATTTATTCTATTGATGTAAAAGGAAGTAATAAATTTCTAAAAGTTAAGTAAAAGTAGAGCTATTTCTATGTGGTTTAAAAGTACATAAATCTTTCTACTATAAATCTTTGATTTAATTTCACATACTATAATGAAAAAATTTCAATCAAAATAGAATCTATGAACTGTAAGTTTCTAATATATGTATATTCTTTTTAATTAGAAGCATGACAAAAATACTAAAATCCGTGCTGTAAACAAAAGAATCTTCTTCCTCCGCCCCCCCCCCTATTTTGCTTTCAAACAGCAAAGACAGTAAGTTGCTTTGGAATTTTAAAATATTTAAAAATAGCAACTCTGGTATTTTTAACAGTATTATTATCACACGTTTATCAATAAATTATACAGTATATTGTATTAAAAGACTATTCACAAAATTCCACGCACAGAAAAAAAATAGAAGAGTTTCAAAGAATGTGTGATACGGAGAAGTTCTCCAAATCCTACATATCGCAATTTCGAAAAATTAATATTTCACGCCGAACGTACCGATCGATCAAATAACAGTTTTCCAATTACAGTTTATATCAATGAAGTGTCTGAATGTTAAGTGTTAATCTCATTCAAAATAATATACCTGTTTTTGGATAGGATACAACATAAATGTCATCATTCCTAGCTTCATATGTTTCATATTCTTCCTGTATAAACTTGATTGCAAAAGACGGAAGAGAAAATTCATTACACAAATACACATCAAAAGATTCTGCCAACTTTTCATCCTTAGGTAGATTTGAAAACTGGAATTTTGCAGACATTCTGAAAAATATTTTTAACTCTGCTCCGAAGTCTTTGAAATGAAAAAGTAATTACGCGTTTCTCAGCCAAGATTCAATATCATAACTGCTCAAAACAAAATCACTGAACCGGTTTCTGAGCTATTACGTATAGGATATTTTTTTAAGAAAGGAGGCTAATCAGGGGAATTGGCCTAAATTACAAAGTAGTTTCGTAAATCATTTGCTGCAATGAATAATTTTATGCACTACGATAAGTATGGATCAAAATTTGGAATATTTAGTTGACACAATGCATCGCCATCACATGGATTAGATTTAGTAGAAAGGTAAGTCTGGACGTATGCTTGCTTTAAAGCCGCTTTGTCTCCAATTGAGGAAAAACAATTTGAAAACTAATTCTCTAATTGAGGACTACACATAAGAATCGGCCTCAACGCCCACTCTCCGCACATGCCGATCAAAACTTCAAGCGAAATATCAACAAAAAAAAATGGAGAAACACATGACATGACAAATGCTTAATCAAAATCCACCGCATGGAACGGCAACACTTCTATGTTTTGTTTTGATTTCTCTTGTTCGTCGGACAGCGGCAGGGTTGCCATATCAAAATAGCAAAATAAAGCCAAAAAGGACAAACCTTCTTAAAAATAAGGCCAAAAAAGGCCGAATTTGACAAATTGATTGAAAACGTCATTTGCTATTAGCAGAACAGCTATCCTTCATAAAAACGAATCCCAATTGATAGGCATATGTTCAATGTTCTATTATTAAACTAGAATTTAAGTTAAAGAAATTTAAAACATCCTTGTTCTATTCAGGAGCTATTTCGTTTGACAGGTTATTATATATCATTTGAAACGTATAACATCAAAAATTTATTAAAAAGCAATAGAATAAGTAATTAAAAATTGTTCTAAAAGTCATTAACGAATATAAAGCCAAAAAAGGCCGAAAATGAATTTAAGGCCAAATGAAAATTCCTAAGGCCAAGGGCTTTGAAAAAAGGCCAAATTTCCATAATTTGGCCTTAAAAAGGCCAATATGGCAACCCTGGGCAGAGAAACATCATCCCATAATCTTATAGAGATGGAGGGGTCTATTCTGGTACCCCTGGTTGGGTTGGGAAGGTCACTTTTCCCGTTGTTAACGTGCGGAAAAAGTGACGTCGTCCCAACCCAACCGGGGGTACCAGAATAGACCCGTAAATTACTAACAATGCAAATTTTTGGGGGCATATTATTCGGCAGTACTGCGTCTCCAACAGTTATATTTAGTTATAGTTATGTTTTTATGAAAGGTTTATTAAAAAATATTATTTGTGACAAATGTACAGGAATGTTGCAGAAAAAGCAGCGTTGGTCCTGGAGTTCTTCCTTATGATTCTATCTTGAATTGCCGCTGTTATAAAATGAAAACAAAAAGAAATGACCCGCTCAGTATAAATAAAATCCGTTGACTCACAAACTTTTTCTTTTTTTGCTGTTTAAATGAAATCCTACATTTATTAGAAGGCCCTGTACACAGAGAAGAAGAACTCGTTCTCTGTGGCCCTGTAGTGATCGTAGCGACATCTATACTTCTTGTAAATCAAAATCGCTATATCTACTATTTCAACTTCCATTCTCGGAAGAATATGGCCGCCCTTCTAGGAGGACGCCATTTTTTTTGTTTTGTTTTGTCTTGACCGAATTGGATCGGCAATTTTTTAGTCTATCTCCAGAAGGCAAATTTACTTAATTTTTAAGCAGATTGAAACAAATTTTGGAATGAATATTTTTTTGAAATAGGGGATAACAGCCTTTGTTGCTAAAAATCCCTAAACCTCGTATCTCTCAGAGATACAATTCAAGTCAAGTCCAAATCCCCGTCGTATGTCAGAAATAACTGCGTATTTGTTTTGTTGTTGTTTTTCATTATTAAAGGGTTTCTTTTCGTAGTGACTGATTTTATTCATTATATGAATTACATATAATCCTCTCAATCACCATAAAGTGGTGACCCTGGACAACAACTTGGTTATCCTTCTGATTCTTTATGCAGAACTATTAGTTTTATTCTGGGTAAACCTGGAGTTTAGGGTGCTTACTATTTTCTCGCTAATTTTCCTGTCCGCAATTTTATTTGCTGTCACCAAACACTGTTTAGGATGCGCAGTGAGTTTTTTTATAGATCTCCTGCGCATTCGATGCCTATGGCATTTTCCAGTCCCACGCATTCAACCGGTTAGGCCACTCTCCGGGTGGCCAGGTGCGGGGGTGAGCGGCTGGCCTTTCCGATGCCTATGAGAGAACTTGAGCACGCAATGCCTTTGGCATTGCAAGTGTGCACCGGGCAAATTTTTTTAACTTAAAAGAACATCAGCGGCTTCACTTTCAGCAAAATGGGCTCTTCGTAGCTTCTCTTTTTCATAGAAACGAAAAAAAATAGGGAAAGCACGACGTCTGACGACTATGAAATGTAGCAAGGAAACCTTTGTTTCCAGAAAAAAACATTAATGTTCGATATTTGAAAGCCATAATCAACACAGAGAAAGAGAATCACCAAATTAAATGAACGAAAATCTTTAGAAGAGAACAGAGACGGCGCCAGAAATTTTCCGACGGGGGAGGGCAAGACATCTCCGACGGGGGGAAAGAAAAGTTTTTCTAATTTAGGAAACTTGAAAATAACAGATAGTAATTAATTTTATATTTAATTAAAGATAATTAAGTATTAATTAGAGAATTTGTTTGTAATAATTAATTATTTGGAATAATTAGCTATTTGTATAATGTCGGAGCACTAAGAATTGTCTGACTGAACGACAAGCAATAATAGAAAATGAAGAATTATGAACATAATTCTCTTAGGAAATGAAATGTAGCGCACTGATATTGGAAAAAATTTGCAGATTATTATCTAAATCTCACAACAAAATAAAATAATAGCCGAAACAAGTGAAAATAAATATTAACAAATTTTAAACCTATAAATGCATATCTTCATACCTCTAATAATAATAAAGGAGAATGTGTGTGTTTGCGGTGTCTGTGTGTGTATTGGTTCTCTGCAGGGAAGACCGCTGAACCTATAGCTACAAAATTTGGCACAAATCTACTTTGGAGGGTTGCAATGTGCTCCTCGGAGCCCTTTTTTTGAAATTTTATTTAGAATTTTAATTAATTAAAAATTAAGCGAAATTTTGGTGTTTTCCATTAATAACTTCCGAAAATATTACAGCACGAAAATCATTTTTACGCCATCTGAAAGTTAAAAAAATTACCTTTTCAATGATATCAATTAAGTTGCCGCACAAGTTTTCCTCTAATTTTAATAAATTTTTAAAAATATTTTGGCATAATTTATAACAATACTTTTCATTGTTGCAACGCAATTCAAGCCGTTTTCATTGTTTAAACAAATATTTAATTGTGTGTTCCTCTTTCATTATTGAAAGATGAGGTAATATCCTAATACATTTTGCTTTCATATTTTATTTCATGAAAATTTTTGTGGAATCTGTAAACCAAGCTCTCTGAGATATTACGTATATTAAGAAATATATCCATTAACCTGAATGATTATGATTGCTATCTTTTCATTCTTTTTTGGCATGCTTTAATCCAGCTATCATGCTGATATCATAAAATGTGCTGCGTCATTTTAATGTTGAGATCAAATGCAGATTTTACAAGAGGAATATCAAAGTGAAGATAGTGCCGACAACATGGAATTAGAGGATACATGACATGGTCAGTTATTTGACTCCATTAGAAACATGTATGTAGACAATGAACAGAAGAGGTCCAAGGTCACTAATAGAACATAGGTTTAATATCTACCACAATCTGAAGTTTAAAATTACGTTGTTAAGAGAGCCATGAATATAAAATGATGCAAGATTCAATTTAAATCATATTCCTAGCGAACAAACTGGTCACCTAAGACGGCTAGTTTAAAATAATTGGCAAAACCAGTGGACTAGTCCTCCAGTACCAATCACGGGACCGATGTCGATAATTTTTATTTCATACGGAAACTTATGACGTTTAGATATGTCATCAATGGTCTCTTGCCACCCACCACCTTCCATTTTCGAAATAAATTGCAAAATAAAACTTTGGCAGAGGTCACTCAGCCTCTACAACCGCAAATTCGCCACTTTATTTCACCAAATTGCAAGCTGCTAGCCATTAATATTACGGGCGGACAGTCGGTCGCCAAATGCGGCTAGTCTATATATTTAAAATAATTTGAAAATCCAAAAGACCATTCCCCAGCCCCAACCAATGGACCTATTTTGACAATTTTTATTTCATATCAAAGCTCATGACCCCTAGAAATGTCATCAAAGATTGCATATCCCTCACCACCCGCCATTTTCGAGAGATATCGGAAAAACACTACTTCACTGCACATTCTCAATGGGAAAAACTCTTGAGAGAGTCCCCCCAACCACTTGATCGATTTCACCAATTTTTATTTGATATGAAAGCTCACGACCCTAGATACATAATCAATGGTCTCTTCTCCATCTCAATTCTTCATTTTCGAGAAAATTCGCAAAAACACTACTTCATTGTACATTCTCTAGGAGGGGAATCCTTGACTGTGTTCCCAGTCTCAACAACTGGACCGATTTTACGAATTCATCTCACTTTACAAGCATAGCTAACAAATCAGAATGCTACACGTTTATTGTGTAAGTTTAAAATAGTATTTTTGATCAGTACCAGCCACCATCTGAAAATTTAAAAACTCATCTTTTTTAATGATATCAATGAAGTTGCCGTATTTTTTCTCTAATTTTAATAAATTTGTAAAAATATTTTAAGCATAATTTAAAACAATACTTTTCATTGTTGCAATCTGATTCAAACCGTTGCCATTGTTTACACAAATAATATTTATTTCCGTGTTTCACTTCCATTATTGAAAGCTAAGGTAATGTCCTACTGGATTTTACTTTCTTTTTAGTTTCATCAATTTTTCTGTGAAATCTCTAAACGAAGTCCTCTAAGGCAATAATAATATTTGGAAACATATTTAGTAAGCTCAATGATTATGGTTGCTGTGCTTTAATTCTTTCTATCAGCATGTTTTAATCCAGCTAGCATGCTGCAAGACATAACATGTGTCGCGCAATTTTCGTACTGAAATCAATGCGTATTTTGCATAAGGAATAAGAAAGGTACCGACGACGTGCAGTTAGATGTTAGATGATTCATGATTCCTTTAGTTTTTAGGGACTTTAGTTTTATCTATTAATTCCGCCGAAAAGTGATCGAATCAGTAGACAGAAAAAAACAAAAAATGCAAATTTTCATCCGTCTTCTTGATATCTTAGCCAACGGACTGAAAACAGTCTGCAAAATGCAAAATATGATTCACTTGTCGCCTTGTAGGTTATTCTGTGAAATGTGGTGAGAACTACTGGCCGAATGGACGACAACTGAAAAGGATGTCGGTCATTCGGTTGACTTAACCGTTAATCAGTCCTCAAATTCGGACACAAATCGCTTATATCGACCGTTTATTATATAATAACTTAAAGATGGGATTAAAATTATTTAGATTTCTTGATTCCCTGCTCTCAACATCTCCCAAAATCGCAAAGATTTTTCCCCCCGAAACTCCTAATCCCCCCCCGCCGGGGGGGGGGGGCCCGAACGGCCACCGACGGGGCCAATTGCCCCCCGTGCCCACTCATTGGCGCCGCCCCGGGAAGAGAAGCGAACGGTTATTGAAAAAAAATCGTTTGGTAAATGATCAAGAATTCCAAACGAAATATTATTCAAATTCGTACGCCGACCAATCAAATCGAAGAGAGCAGACAGAGTACTAATGGAAATAAGGCGAAATTAAGGGCATGAGCCGTAGATAGGTAAACAAATCACTGTTGGCGCATGCGCAAATGACGCCAAAAAATTTCAACTCTGAATCCAAAACAAATGTTTTGGCACTCTCTTGGCGACAAACAATTGAAGAGCTTAAGGGAAACGAAGTGAGCACGCACCCTAAACTACAGGTTAACCTTATTCTGAAGTCGAATACCTCAAATCGAAAGTGAATTCCAAAGTTCTTATTTCATATTCTGAAAGTTTTCTGGATATTTCTTCATGGAAGAGGTTTCTGCTGTAAAGATTCCTATTTTTATTCCATCGGATCCATCACTTTGGTTCACTATGATGGAGTCTATAATCACTGTGTTACGAATCTACCACCGGACATTTCCATGACTGTTCGTGACATCATCATTTCAAAGATAAAACAGATCCTTATACTAAATTAAGAAACGAAGTGATTTCCAGATGCGGTGAAAGCAAGGGGTCTATTAT
>BGPR01021218.1:2992-26781 GCA_013235015.1 Araneus ventricosus
TTTTTTCTTATTACTTTTGTTTATTTATCTTTACTTTTCAATTATTGGAATACAATTTTTTTTTTCTCAATCATATTTCGATCAGACACTTATGTTTTCTGACTTGTGCGAAATTTGTGCTTTTTATATGCTGTGTATTTGTGTGCTTTTATATGATTTTTGAATGCTTTATTCTTTTTTCATTTTTTCTTCCCCCTTTTCTGTTTGGAATTTGCATCATTTAATTTGAAGCTTCCTTCAACCCTTTTTTGAGTATATAACTTACTTCTGTAAGCCTTGTGTTGTACTTGTTGGTGCACAAGGAGTGTTTTCTCAAGAGATTGCAAATGTTATATATATATATATATATATATATCCTCTCTTCCTTTATTCCGACGATTTTGAATGTAGTAATGCCTTAGGAAGCCATAGTGGTTTGCATAAAGTTATACCGCTCTCTATTTTTTTTTTTTTTTCCTTTTATTCCTCTTGAATATTTTTCAAATTTAAATAATATTTTAGTTGTTTATTTACATCATAGTACTGACAGAAAAGTAATCGATAATAAAAAAAATTGTACAGTAGAGTAGCTGAAGAATTTAAATTTCTTTACAAGGAAGACACTTCCATAAATACACCAGAATATCGAGGACAACTGTTTTTTGCTTTATCTCTTATAATAGGGAACAATTTAAGTGTGCACCAAATCACAGGATTTGTAGAGGGATTTATGAGTACCTATCTTTGCAGAATGTGCAAAATGCAACGAATACAACGAATACAGAAATGTCTGACGTAAACTCTGTCGTAAAAATGTACCATCGAGAAGAAATGTTGAAGGGTATGAAATAGATTTGTCAATGCAAAATGCAAGTTTAACTGGAGTTGAAAAAAGAGCCCTGCATTTGGAATGGAGTATCCCGTTTTCATTGTTGTGAGTTGAGTAATTGGGGTTTTATGGCACAAGGGCCAGAAATGGCCAAGCTCCGCCAAACATTTGTTTAGATTTGTGCCAAACTATGTAAAAATTAGGGCAAGATAAAAATGTGGAACTAATGTAAATAAAAATAGTATCAGTTTAGCCAAAATGGCACAAGAGCCATTTTTGACTAAGCTGCGCCAAACGTATGGTGGATAAACAAGATCACGGTGATAAAATATATGGTGTTATATTAAAAGAGGTAGATAAAATTCTAAAATAAATTTGAAATTCATAATTGCTTATGAAAAGATAAAATCATGTTACCAAAAATGGATGGATGAACGACGAGAGGAGATTAAAAAGGCAAGGTTTAAAATATATCAGATGTAAAATATGTCTAAAATCTCACATGTTGGGCAAATACCAAATAAAATTTCAAGGACGAAATCTATATAGATAAAATGTTAAAAAAATTAAAGAACTACACAAGTTAGTTTAAATAAAACAGAAAGAACAAAATAAGTTAGTTTATAAAAAACAATTCAGTGTAGGTCATTTGTTTTCAAAATATTTTTTAAAAAAAAAGAAACAATGTGCAAAACAGAAGCAATAATGCTACCTGTTTTTATTTTTGTTTGCCTTTTCAGGTTTGGAAGGAGGTGGAGGACTGATAACTGCCGGCGAGTCCTCCAAGTCCTCCGACATGTTGTACTCCAAGGCATCCTCCTCTGATAAAGAGGAGGAGCTCATCTCGGCATCAGCATCAGATTCCCGAGATTGTAAAATTCTTTTTTCCAGTGGAGGAAGAACAGCCATAGGTAAAAGCTCAATGTCAATAGTAGTAGGTTTGGTGGTTTCTAAAGGTTTAAATGTAGATTTATGAGTAGAGATGTTATCCTTTGTCGGAATGGCGTTAGTAACTTTAGGAGAAGAGGTAGTGTAACATTTTGAAATCTTTTCTGCTGTGGAGATGCTGTTTGTTTTAGAAGGAGAGTCTTTCTTCAGCTTTTTTCTTTTCGAAACAAGTTTAAAATCAGTTAAGTCGGGTGAAGCAGAAGTGTTTTCACATAACGGAGCAACAGATGGAATGGAAGGATTTGAGAGGTTGGTTATTGCAGGAGGTGTGCTTGGTATAGGGACGGACTGTTTAGAAGTAGAATCAGCAGATATATCTTGGTTGGTTTGGGTAGATGGAGCAGTGGATTTTTTCACCGCAGAAACGTAACTATTTCCGGGTGTAGGCGTCAGGGATTTCACAAGTTTTCTGGCTTCTTGATAAGAGATTTGTTTTTTTATTTTTGTGGATATAATTTCTTTTTCCTGTTTCCAGGCAAAACAGTTTCGAGAAAACGAAGTGTGCTCCCCTTTGCAGTTAACACACTTTTCTGTTCGGGTGCAATCAGTGCTTTCATGTCCGACTTCTGCACAACGGGCGCAAATCAGTGTCCCGCGGCAAGAAGTTTTCGAATGTCCGAAACGTTGGCACTTGAAGCAGCGGAGTGGGTTTGGTATATATGTCCTAACAGAAAGGCGCATATATCCTGCCTTAATATTTTCAGGTAATTTGTTAGAGTCGAAAGTTAGTATCAGATGCTTGGTATTGAGGAGTTGGCCATCTCTCCGTATCGTAATACGACGCACATGGATCACTCCTTGACTTTTTAGTTCTTCAGTTACCTTTTCTTCTGATTCATTGAGTAACTCACCGCAGGAAATAACTCCCTTGGATGAGTTCAATGTGGCATGGGGTTTGACTGTAACTGGAATTGTTGACAATGATTTTAATTTTAATATCTCTTTGGCTTGCTTCGGGGATTCCACTTCGACGAGAAGGTCACCTGACCGAAGTTTTTTAGTTGCTTTTACATCGCCTACGCTACTTGTGATTGCCTTTTCAACTAAGAAAGGCGATACACCATGGAAAGTTTCATTTTTAGATGAAATTCGCGAAATTACGAAAAACGTCGGAAAACTCTGTCGCTTAAAAGATGAATCGATTCGTTGCCCACTGAAGGGACCAGATTTTTTTTTCCCATACGACAATGGTAAATATTCAGGCCCGGCGGCACCGCCCACCATGGAGCCCAACAAGGGATGGCAGCCACCGGCTCTGGGTATTCCCAGACTCGGCGCTTACCTTGGTGCTAGCCGGAACCTATACGCTGGGAGTCACTCCCGGGGACAGTGACCACCCTTAACGCCAAGCCCAAGGAGTGACCCCTTCGCTTGATCCCCTTAAGCAGACCAGCCATGCGACTGGGATACCAGCCGATTGATACACCGGGGACCGTAATGTACCACCCGTCTAATGGGCCGCCACGCACGGCCAACACGTGGGGGTAATTTGCTGTCCATGAGAAGCAGGAAGCAAACAGAGCGGCAACAGCGTCTCATGGAGAGCTCCCTCGCCTACCCTCGAGGGAAGGAAGGAAAAAGCAAAAACTCAAAAGGGAGGCAAAACGAGAAAGGAGATCACACACTAGGGTACCTCGGGGTCGTGATGCCCGTCACACCTAAAGAAGATGTGCCCCTGAGGGGTACAACTTCTCATGGAGAGCTCCCTCGCCTACCCTCCAGGCACAATCAAAAAGCACAAACAACACAGGAATCAAAAAGCGCAAACTCAAAGAGAGAAAAAACGGAAAGAGATCAGACACTAGGGTACCTCAGGGTCGCGAAGCCCGTCACACCTGAAGAAGATGTGCCCCTGAGGGGCTTGGGGAAGCTGAAAGATTTATTATTATCAGAATTTGCTTATTCTTGTAATTCTACTGAACTGCATGAAACGTTAAGTAAACGTAAATTAAAAGATAATGAGGCATTAGAAGAATATTTTTTCAATAAGAAACAATTGTGTAATCGTGGTAATGTTGAATGAGTGACTTTTTATGACGCACTGGCCAAGCTGCGCCAAACAATGTGTGGTAATGTTGAGGATACCGCTTTGATGCAATATGTTATAAATGGTATACCTGATTCTGTTATTAGAAAAAGTATTTTATATGGTTGTCAAAACTTGTCAAAGTTTAAACAATAACTTACGAGTTTACGAGAAAATGATATCCGACTACGATAAAGCAAAACCAAACTTCAGAAACAAAACTAAGGATAGAATAAAAGCTCCGAAAATCGAAAATAAAGATAAATTCAAGGATACTAAATTAAATAACATTCGGTGCTCCAATTGCGGTGCTTTCGGGCATAAATCAAAAGTATACGAGAATAAAATTAAGGGAATCAAGTGTAATAAATTTGGAGATCATCTTGCTAAAGATTGCTCAATGAAATATGAACATTCTAATGTTACAGTCAATAAAACAACCTCTTCCGAAAACTCAACAACCAAAATTGTTCGAATAAACAATTTAAATATTGTTTCGTTTATTGATACCGGAAGTCAAAAGACATTAATCAGGAAGAGTATTTTTGAAAAAATAGTGAAATATCCGAGGTGGAACAATCTAACATCAAACAGGCCTCTGGGAATATTTAAAAACCAAAATCATAATCAATGATTTAGAATTTGAAGCTCAGATTTGTGTAGTAAGCGATTCATCCGTTTCTTTCGATTTCATAGTTGGTTGTAATGTCATAAATCAGTGCACTTGAATCGTCTCCGGAAAAGAAATGATATTAACAAAACCACTCGATAATACTCTTTCGGATTTTTTTCTGATTCATGTAGCACTGACACAACGCCAGTGTACCCCCGATTCTTAGAACTGCTAGAGTTATCTCATGAGTTTAATAGGCACAGGGTGGAAAAAGCAATCACACCCCCCAAGATGCCCGAGGCGATTAATGTAGCAAAAGTGATGAGTCACGAACAAGAAATGGATTTAACGCATATTTGAAATAAAGTATACATCAAGAAAAAATTCTGAACTTTCTTCATAACTGCAAACCTAATATAACAAATGAGATAAAAATGGATATTACGTTGACTGATGAGACGTCTGATTTTCTAAACCCCAGACGTTTTAGTTTCGCGGAACAAAAAATAATTCAGGACAAATTGAATCATGGCTATCAGAAGGAGTTATACAAAACAGTTCAAACTTTACTGCCCTAGTAGTTCTGTGTAAGTAAAAAGATAACACTCATCGTCTCTGCATCGACTATAGAAAGCTAAGCTAAACAAAAAGATCGTTAAGGATAAATACTCATTACCGCTAACTGAAGATGTATTAGATCATCTCGAGAAAGCTAAAGTGTTTTCTTCACTTGATTTATGTAACGGTTTCTTTCATGTAGAAATTCAGAAAGAATGTCGCAAGTATACTCGGCTATTACTTATAACGGACAGTATGGTTTTATATAATGTACATTTGATTTGTGTACCTCCCCGAATGTATTCATGAGATTTGTCTATCATGTTTTTAGAGTGTTAATTCATGATAAAAACCATAGTTGTTTGTTTAGATGATATTGTTCTTCCTTCTCGCTGATAACGGCTTAGAAAGAAATTAATTTCAAAAAATGCCAGTTTTTGAAAAGAAGAATTTCTCGGATAGGTAATAGAAAACGGTACCATCCAACCCTCGCCAAGTAAAACATTAGCCGTTAAGAAACATCCAATACCAAAATCAGTCAAACAGGTACAATCATTTTTAGGACTTACTGGGTATTTCCGTAAATTCATCCCACGTTACTCATTCATCGCTGAGCCGATAAGTGCCATGCTCCATAAAGAACCATCCCCTAAACTTTCTCGTATACTCCTAACACATGTGGAGAAAAAAAGTTTAGGAATCGGAAGCTTGGAGGCGTTGGTAGAAAACAGGGATGAGATTTTTCCACCTTTTTCTATTTTTTATGTAAAATTTTCCTCCTTTTCCGCCTTTTTGCCGCCGTTTCGAGGTTCCGCGTTTTTTCCCATCTGAACCCGTTTTCCCCGTGAAAACTGCACTTTTCCTCATGTCTCAGCAAAAGATTTTTCCTTTTCGCTCGTGAACCAACCCCACCCTCCCTCACAGATTATTTCTGCCGGCGCCCCTCCCTTTCGGTACGACGTCACCATTTCCATCAGCCAATAAGATCGCAAGTCTTCACCACTAACGGAGAAAACGGGACAAGCAAGCGGCCTTAGGACAGGCGCATGCTTCTCAACATTCCCATTCAACCCCCCCACACACACTTTTCCCCCCATCCCCGCAGCGTAGGAAAGAAAGTGCGCAATCATTTGATCTTGCATCGATGAGCGTTAGACACGTGAAATACTACTTTTGATCTGACTGCATCCTTTAACGTTCGGCACGTGCTGGTTTATTGCGATAGTTTAATATTTTTACATACTTACTAGACATATATTGCTGTATTATTTTCGACACTCGTGTAAGAAATAACTATGTCTTGTGTTCGCGCGGATATCGTAACTCGGTTTGCTTCTGTAGACGTGCGAATGATTGACAAAGGGATTAAAACCCATGGCGATGGGAATGACTAGAGAAGAAGGTCGAAGGCATTAGAAAATTAAACAAATGTGGCGCATGTTACTGCGTTGTTTGTGGGAAAGAACTGATGTCTGGCTCCAAAGGGACTTTGCAATGATACGACACATGGAGTCTGTGAAGCATGGGTCATTTCAGCAGTCCCGCAAGGAGAACTTTACATTACCTGGTGAGTTGTGATTGACTTTTCCTTACTATTTTTAAAACTGTATTTTATGTATATTTAGGATCTGAATTGTGTTGTTTAAATACAGTTAAAGTTGCAATTTAATTTAATATATTGAATAATAGCTGATTCAGTGCTACCGTTTTAAATGGTAATGGTAGCGATATTTTAGAGAGAAAAAACGTATGGTCAGATACTTATTTCTAAAGTTTTAGTTATTGTGAAACAGTTTTAGTATACACGAATGTGAGAAATCGTCAGTTTTTTTTTTTTTTTAAGAATTGTTTTGTTGCCTCTAAAAGACTAATTTGAAATCCAGTTTTTCTTGGACACATTTTTGGTCGCCTGTTCCTTATTATAATTCATGCTTTAAAAAAAATCTCTAGTGAAGAGTATTTCTATGAAATATTTATGCTATAATTAACTACGTTAATTTTCATAATTGTTTTAAATTACTTGTGCTCCATTAATAATTTTACTATTCAAACTTTAAGGAAGTGGTGATTCCAAAACTAAAAGGACTGACATCCCATATGGTTTACATCCAATGTTTGCTGCTTGTCGAACAGCTGCTGAAGAGAATTTGCCTCAAAAACCACTCAGTGACAGAATAGTCAATTATGAAGTAATACTGCTAGGATTTCTGGCTGAAAAATATTTGCCATATTCTCTGGCACTGGATCTTCTCCACCTGGTAAAAAAAATGGCGGAAGATGAAAAAGCACTTAATCAGGTTAGGATGCATCGAACTGCTGCATCGTAGAAGATGAGATTTGGTGTTTCCAAAACGATGAAGGAGGGGCTTTTAGAGGATTTACGGAGAGAGTTCTTTTTGAATGTGGAAGACAGCACCAATCAAAGAGTAGTAACAGTGCTTGTGAACTATTTGAACAAAGAAAGGAAAATTGCTGCCAACTCTGTACTCTGCTGTCTCTTCATACTCTGTTGACAAGGTTAATAGATGGGCCATTTTTCAAGGAATTGTTAAGATATTTGTTGAGAATAACATTCCTTGGAAAAATTTAATGTCAGTATTATTAGATTCTTGTAATGTGAAGAGAGAGAAGAATTCTGGCCTTGAAGTAAAGATTCGTACCCAGTGTCCTCATCTTCTGGACACTGATGGATTGATTGATTGATTAGAGTTTAATGGCGCAAAAGCCAGGTCTGACCATTCTGCGCCAAACACAAGGTAGGGAATAAAGATTTAATTTTAAAATAAACTTCAAATAGGCAAACAAATGCAATAAAAACTAAGAAAAACCAGAAGACACTAATCAAACAAGATGAAAAAGACCAATATCAGTGAGAAAGTAAAATAATTTAAAACTCGGGGCATCACCCAGCAAGTCTGTCAAATCAGGACTCGGATTGTTAAAATATTTAATTCTAAAATTACTATAATTGGGACATTCACTAAATATATGTTTTATGGATAAAATGGTGTCACATGAAGCGCACTTCGGCGGTGGTTCGCCCTTTAGCAGGTGATTATGTGTGAAGTATGTGTGACCAATTCTAAGTCTCGTTAATTTAACAGCTATGTTGCGGTGAAAATTAGTGTGTTTAAAACCCTTAATTGACGGTTGTATACAATGCAGTTTATTGTGCACCTGACTGTCCCATTGGCCTTGCCATTTCTTATGAATGAAAGACTTTATAGTCTGGTTTATATCATTTAGAGGAACGGAAAAGTTTTCCTTAATAACAGATGTCTTCGCAGCTCTGTCCACTTGCTCATTTCCTCTTATGCCTACATGTCCTGGTATCCAGCAAAAATTTATATCATGGCCATTTGTTTTTAAAATATAAATAAGTTTAATACACTGAATAACAAATGGGTGGCTATCCCTTGACGAATACAGAAGTGCTTCTACAGAGCTTTTCGAATCTGTATATATAATCCATTTTTTGATATCTTGCAATTCTATAGTATGTAAAGCCTTAAGAATAGCGTAAATTTCAGCAGTAAAAACAGAACAGTAGTCGTGCAACTTTTCTGCAATAGTTAAATGGTTAAAAACAACGGCAGAACCAACATGGTTCACTGTTTTAGAGCCATCCGTAAAAACCGCTTCGTAGGTACTAAACTGTTGTCTGTGGGAATAAAATAATTGTAAATACACAGAGTCGGGGGTCAATGATTTGATCTGTTTGCTAAAATCATCAATCACAGCAATATTCCTTTCTGTCCAAGGAGGAGTCTCTTCTTCCTTTGCTAATATATCCACATTTTCCATATCTAAATCTTCGATTAAAAATCGCATTCTATGACCAAATGAAGGTGTATACGATTTCTTATTTGAATAAAACGTTCCAAAAAGAGGGTGAAGAACCCTGTCGTAAATTGGATGTTCACTGTCGCCTTTTATTCTAAAATAATATTTAAGAGAAAGTGTCTGTCGTCGAAATTGTAAACATGGAACTCCACAAATTACGTACAAACTATGGACAGGCGATGTCCGAAAAGCTCCAGATGCAAGTCTGAGTCCTAAGTGATGTACAGGATCCAATATCTGTAATACCGATTTAGAAGCAGATCCATAGATCATGCAACCATAATCTAATTTTGATAAAATAAGAGACTTATAAATTTTTAGAAGAGATTGAAAATCGGCACCCCAAGAAGTATTTGATAAAATCTTTAGGAGGTTTAATGTCTTGACACATTTTTGTTTTATATTCAAAATATGAGGTTTGAATGTCAGTTTTTCATCAAAAATAATCCCTAGGAATTTAGCCTCAGAGACGACAGGAATAGGAGTGTCTCCAAGAAAGATTTCAGGATGAGGATGGATCCCACGGATTTTACAAAAGTGAACACAACTTGTCTTTTGATTTGAAATGATAAAACCATTCTTGTTAGCCCAGCAAGTAATAGTTCTTACAGCTGTTTGTAACTGGCGTTCGATAAAACTCATATTTACACTTGCACAATAAATTTGAAGGTCATCGACATACAGTGAACTGTGAACATATTGCGGCAAATGATTAATAATACCATTCAATTTGATGATGAATAAAATTACACTTAGCACACTTCCCTGGGGAACACCTTCATATTGTTGAAAGTTTTGAGATAAAATATCACCTATGCGTACTTGAAATGTTCTTGTCATTAAAAAATTTTTTATAAAAATTGGCAATTTCCCTCGGAAACCCATGTTATACATATCTTTTAAAATGCCAGAGCGCCATGTTCTGTCATAAGCTTTGTCCATATCGAAAAAAACTGAAACAAGGTGTTTCTTCGTCACGAAAGCGTCTCTAATGGCCGTTTCTAACATCAGAACATTGTCGATAGTTCCACGTCCATAACGGAATCCACTCTGAAAGTTCGATAAAAAACCATTCTCCTCCAAAACGTGCATTAAGCGCGCATTAACCATTCTCTCCATTAGCTTACACAGGCAGCTCGTCAAGGCGATTGGCCTGTAACTGGTAGGTATCTGCGGATCCTTCCCAGGTTTAGGAATAGGAATGACTACTGCTTTGCGCCATGTAACTGGGAAATATTCTTCCAACCAAATCCTATTAAATAGTATTTAAAAGAACACGTAAAGAACTTTCACTCAAATTTTTTAACAAATTAGAATGTATCTTATCTGGGCCTGGTGACGTTGGGTGTGATTTGCTTAAAGCAATTTTCAGTTCATGTAAAGCGAAAGGGCCATTATATGTTTCTGTCGAAGACGATCGAAAGGTCAAATTTTTTTTCTCCTCGCTTCTTTTATATTTTATAAATTCTTGGGGGTAGGTTTCTTCACTCGATATTTTTGCAAAAGATTCGCCTAATGTATCTGCAATACGTTCAATATCCGATATAATTTGCCCATTGAAATTCAGGATCGACACCGAATGTCCCATTTTATACGTACCCAATAATTTACGAACCTTTTCCCACATTACTTTAGATTTTGTATTATTCTGAATCGAACTAACATAATTTTGAAAAGTGTTTCTTTTATTTTGGCGTTTTATTTGACGTGCTACAGCTTTGGCCTCTTGAAAGCTACATAATAATTAGTTGTTGGGTAGCACGAATCCATGCTTTGTTTAGCTTTTTACAGGCTTCCGCATATTTTTCATCCCACCATGGCTCTCCCTGTTTGGGAAATTTACGAAGTTTTTGGAATGGATCTTTCAGCACCAAGTATATGCTTAGTTACAGTTTCAGTAGCCGAATCAATATCATCCATTTGAACCATATCTGGATTAAGTTCAGAGTAGAGGTGAAAAGTTGCCAATTAGCTTTGTCAAATATTAAACGCTGAGGTCTCCGAGGGATTCGGAAATGTCAAAATATTTTAAAATGATAGGAAAATGGTCACTGTACAGGTTTTCATCAACTGTAAATCCCATCTAGTTAAAAATTGAAGGTGAGCAAATTGAGGTCTATTGTATGAAATGTTCTATTGGAATGAAAGTAAGTTTTGCTGTTGTCGTTTAAGATACACAAATTATGATCGAAAATAAGTTTTTCAATTTGGAGGCCTCGTGAGTTTGTATCACTACTCCCCCAAAGACAACTATGCCCGTTCATATCTCCCAAAAGAATAAAAGGAGCTGGTAGTTGGCCTAGAAGGTTATCCAGTTCGTTCTGATATATTGTTTGGTTTGGAGGTAAATATATGGTACAGATTGTAAAAAGTATACCGACGTGGATTTGTATGGCAACTGCCTGTATTATGGTATTCAAAGGGACAGGTTTACAAGGAAAGTTCTGCAAGAACATTAATGCAACTCCTCCAGTTGCATGTGAACTATGAATGTTGTCTTTTCGGATAATATTGTAATTGGTAATTTTTATGTCTGCACCAGGAGCGAGGTAGGTCTCTTGCAAGCCAATGCATACGGGCTGATGTTTATTAATAATCGATTTTAGGTCATCAATATGTGCCCGCAGACCATGGCAGTTCCATGATGTAAGGTTAATTGCCATGTTTTGAGAAATGGATTGGTTTGGAGAATAGAGAATGGATTGGCTTGGAAAGTTAAGTTTTAGTTGAATTCTCCTCCCCGTCAGTAGACATTACATCATCATCAGATGGGTGAATACTAATACCGTCACTTTCATTGTCTTTAGAGTTTGATTGTTTCAGCAAGTCATGTTTAGTTATTGTACGCTTTTTTATAGAATCTTTTATTTTATGATCTAGATTTTTCTTTGTAGCTGCTAATCTTGCCTTTTTCATTGCTTTTGTTTCTTTAAAAAATTTTGAAACTCTTCCTGGTTTTTCTATTTGGTTTGGTTTTGAGGTAGGAATGCGTGATAAGTTACCTGTGTGTTCATTACTTGCTGATTTATTTTTTGAAGGACTTGGTTCCTTTTCAGTTTTATCCAGATTTTTTCTGTTAGAGATAGATTTCTTCTGACTGTTTACAAGGATGGTTGGATTTTCCGTAAGCTGGGGTTCTGGGTCATACTGAGTGGATGTCGATACCATAATTTTTTTAATAGCTGCAGCATATGACACACCAACTTTTGGAGTTCGGTCAATAACAATTTTACGCGCTTCTGCAAAGGATAAGTTTTGTTTTACTTTAATTGTTTGGATTTCTTTTTCCTCTTTCCAGCGAGGACATGATTTAAAGTACGCGGGATGGTCGCCTTTACAATTAACACAACGAGGAGTGGAATCGCATGTTTTGCCATCATGGTCAGCTAAAGAGCATCGTGGACAGGTCTGTGTACCACGGCAGGCTTGTATCGTGTGCCCAAACTTCTGACATTTATAACACCGCAAGGGGTTTGGGATATAAGGTCGGACAGAAAGATTAAAATAAGCAATATGAACAGATTTTGGTATGGATGGAAGATTAAATGTGAGAATAAGATGCTTGGTTGGGAGTAGTTTTCCTTCTTTCTTAATAAGTATTCTTTTAACGGCAGTAACATTTTGGGCTCTCAATTCTTCAAGTATGTCATCTTCGGTGTCATTTTGCAGCTCTGATTCTGAGATAACGCCTTTCGACTGATTTAGTCTTGAGTGTGCTGTAACTGTTACTTCATAATTGCCAATATGTTTCATTTTCAGTATAGCTGTGGCCTGTTGTTCTGACCAGACTTCAATTAAAAGATCGCCATTTTTACATTTTTTAACAGATTTTACCTCACCAACGTTTGCTAGAATTGCTTTATGAATCAATATAGCAGATACAGTATTAATAGAGCCATCTTTAACTTTTGCAATGAAAAATCTTTCATGTATATGGTACTCCTTTTCAGGAGAGGTTGATGGACGCATCTCTCCATCGGGAGCCAAATTTCGGGAACCCATATTGCGAAGATCATGTTCATCCCGGTACGCCCCCGCCCACCATGGAGCCCAACAAGGGAAGGCAGTTACCGGCTCTGGAATTTTCCAGCCTCAGCACTTACCTTAGGGGTGGCACCGGGATATAGACCTACAGAAGACTGCAGGCCTAACCCTAAAGCAGTACTTCCCCGTTCCCAAAGGAACGTACCACCAGCCGATTGACAAGAGCGGGCTCACTCCTGCCGCCCGACTTACGGAGCAGCGTGGGCCAAAGGGAACGCATAGGAACCCCAGGATTCCATTTTGCCCCTAACGGGTCGCCATGCACGGCCAACACATGGGTTTAATATATAAAAAATCCAAAACAAAAGTAAACAAAATCAGAAAAGAAATCTAAACTCAATTCATATGATAATGGAAGTTAGAAAATAAAAACAAGGGAAGGATCGCTAGGGTACCCCGGGGTCGCGACTCCCGTACCTACCAAAGGCAGTAAACCCCCTGGGAAAAGAAAAGATCCCTGGGTACCTCGGGATTGGGACACCCGTACCCACCTAAAGAAGGTGAGCCCCTGAGGGGCGGACACTGATGGAGGTTGATTGATTGATTGATTGGTTTTTTATGGCACAAGGGCCAAGATTGGCCAAGCACTGATGGAGGTAGTTGCCATCATGTCCATAATGCGGCAAAGCAGTTTACAAAACCATTTGAGATTCATGTTGAGAGTTTGTGCACGGATATTAATAATGACCTCAAGTGGTCGCCAGATATGCGTGCAATATTTTCAGAAGTCTGCAGTGCTGAAAGTAAAGTGTACAATGCCTCAGACATTCATTTCATTTAAATGGCTTTCTAATGATGATTTTTTCAGGATTTATTAAGGCTGCCTGGACTGTCTTTTACTATTCATTTTTGTGCACCACAGAAAAGAGCCAGTTCCTTCACATCCTCATCAGCATCTACAAAGCCAGTGATGTTAGTAATGCTGCCAGAGAAGATATCTATAGCGAACACTTTCAGATAAAGTCCTTACACAAGCAGGCCAGGATCGAAAGAACCGAATTGTTAAAAAATTCTTTAACTGCCGTTTATCAACTTAATTAGTTCCAAATCTGTTTGTGTCAGTGTTGTCACTCTTGAAAGGGTATGTAAAGCTGTTTCAAATTGGTATTCTACTTATACATATTCTACATGACAAACAGTTCTCTTTAGTTAAAGACTTTTTGGCTTCCTTCATAAAAGCTGAAAAATATAGCTTCTCTTTCAGATTCTTCCAAAAAAATAAACCTTTTTGATGTGCAAGACAGAGATACTCACTTACCTACAAAATCTGTATTTGAAGGGGGAAATGTGAAAAATCTCTATGCTTCAGTCCCAAGGTCTCAGATTGAGACTGTGCAAAAATTCAAGAAAAATGTTTTAAAAGCATATATAGCATGTTCAGCAGGTGATCCATCTTGTAGGCAACACTCTCTTTCTTTGAAACTCATGAAAGATCTTCCTAACCTGGCAACCAATGTCATTAGTGTAGAAAAAGGGGGGGGGGGGCGTAACCCAAAAGTCTATCGCTACCATGTTGCCAGACTACGTCAGCCTGAACAAAAAGAGCCTGTGGATAACTGGTGGATTGAAATTGAAAATTCTATAAAAGTTTCCACTGCTGTGAAGAATGGCATGTGCTCTTCTCACCTGTTTTCATGGTCCCAAAGTGGAATCAAGTATCAGCATCATGAACTCAGTGAATTAAACGATGAATTAAAATGGTACTCACGATGACATTTAAAAGAAGGACATTCAATTAAAATATGGTGAATAGTAAAATCATCTTAACAAGTAGGATACCATAGTGCGCTCTTGCCCAAGAAGAGATGTCTGTGCGTGGGGCGAGTCAGTTTGACATCAACCTGTCGTATAGGCAGAATGGACCACAAACCAATTGAAGGTTTGACAGAATGCAGTTTATTGTTAGCCTGGAGATTCCATTTCTGCTGCCAAACAGAAAGAAGAAAATTAGAGACAGTACAACACGAAACGCAAGTAGTCTACCCTCTACAAGCTGAATGACTTAATTGCAATTCAAAGGACCCAATACGGGACAGGTCTTAAACTAAGAGCTAATTTGACATGATTTTACAATTTTTCTGGCGCAGTATGGTCAACTTCATGGCTCTTGTGCCAAAAAAACCAACACAACCAACCAACCTTAAACTAAGAGCTCAGTTTTACGATCCCTACAAAATCACAACTGTCAAACCCAATGACAGATATGATGATGTGAAAATCGGATGTCATGATGGACAAAACAACTACAGCAGATATGGTCAAAATACATATACTAGTGATTATACACATAATAAAAAGAACACAATACTTTTCTTTTGTATTTTTCAGATTCACCTTTTCAGGTACTTTTCATCCTCTAATTTGATGACGATGGAAGCCAGTCGAGGACGCCTGAGGATGGCCGAAAGATGTCGAAACGCCACTCCAACTATGTGAGATTGGCGCTCCCTATGAGCCATTCTTGGCAAAACTGCGCCAAACGTATGGTAGATAAGCAGAATAAAATTGATTGAAAACAAATAAAATAAACATATGTTTTATGACAGGAATTTTTTTATTTACATATTTCTTTATTCAAAACCCCTCTTGGTAAACAACATTCCGTGTGAAGCATTTTTCGTTGTTTAGCAAATTTCCTTGTACTTCAGATGTCCTTGTGTAAATTTTAACGTTGCCAAAAAATTATCAAATTATATCATCACGATTGCAATAAATAATCAGATGCATCATGGAGTTCAAACTGTATCACACGCATAATATACCACTGACGTGATTTACTACTTTCTATTAAAAAACGGAAATTTAAAATATATGATTAATATAATATCAATCGATAACAAATTTTATTTCACTATTTTAGAGCTATTAAATTTGAAATTCGAACAATGAAATAATGCTGTTTAACGTCTCGCAGTGCTATGGCGCGAATTTAACTGTTGGTGATATCAGAGAGTCACCGGATCAGTGAGAGACAGATCTTGGCTATTATATTAGTAATATTAAATATAATATACAAATAGATATTGTAATATATTTAAATATATACACAATATTTAACAATTTGTTTCAGATTGAAGTATAAAGTGATTAATCGATTGCAAAATTTGTACCGAACAGACAGACAGACTTTCGTCATTTGGACATTGGTTCGCTTATAAGCTCATAAATACCAATATCACGTAAAAAAATGAAATAAATTAGTGTGGGGGATTCCACCTAACAAGTCTTTTAAACAAATGTTTCTACCGAAACGATTCCGTCGATGAACGTCGAAACTCGGGCAATGCACTAGAATATGTTTAACATAAGTTACACTGACACCGCGAGCATGTTGGCGCTGGTTCAGACATAAGTAAAAATTTATGCGTCAAACGAGTGTGTCCAATTCTGAGGCGAATTAACATGACAGATTGCTTTCGGTTTGAAGCATAGTTTTTAAAAAGGTTGACCATCGGTTGGATCTCGTTTAACTTATTTTGATTTTGTTCGTCCCAAGTTCTCTGCCATTTTTGGTTAATTGATTTTTAACGGTTTGCAAAGCGTCGCATAGGGGAACAAAATTGTCAACTACCGTTGCAGGTCTCCAAGCAGCTTTATCAACCATCTCATTCCCTATAATTCCCGAATGCCCTGGCATCGAGCAAAACATTATATTCAGGCCTTTTCCTGTCAAATAAAGATAAAATTCAACACACTTAAGCACTATAGGATGGCTTAAAGGCGAGACACTTCTCAGTACTTCGATGGCGCTCTTGGAATCTGAGTACAAGATAATCTTTTTGTAGTCCCCGTCTGCTATTTTGACCAAAGTCGAGTATATTGCATATATTTCCGATGTAAACACGGAGCAAAATTCATGTAATCCTAATGAAACTATTGAATTCCTGATAACTACAACCGTACCGACGAGGTTATCAGTCTTGGATCTATCAGTAAAAACAGGTTCATAGCCAGAAAATTGTTGTCTGTGATCATAAAACATACTCGGATACACTAGATTTAGGGTAGACGATTCGTGCCATTTTTCAAAAACATCGATAAAACTTAAACTTGTATCTTTTCATGGCGGGAATTCAACCGATTTGTTGAGGACTGGAAAAATCAACAGTATTTATGCTTCTAAGAATTTTTTCTATCCTAAAACCAAACGTTGGAGTGAATAATGGTCTAAATGAGAATAATGTACCGTATTTTATGATTTACGATATTATAATGCGATGGATGGGAGTCGTCACTTTTTATTTTAAAAAACAAATTAAGTGCGAGTCTCTCTCGATTAAGTTCTAGAGAAGATTCGTTGCATAAAATATATATGCTGAGGATCGGGGATGTTCGAAAGGCTCCTACTGAAAGACACAGTCCTTGGTTGTGTATAGTGTCAAGAGGTCGAAGTGTGAATTTCGAAGCAGATCCATAAACAGCGCTCCCATAATCGAGTTTTGACCTTATTAAAGCTGTGTATATTTTTAGCAAAGAAAAACTTTCTGTCCCATACCATGACCTACAAAGTATCTTGACAATGTTCATGAACAATGTACATTTTCTTTTCAGATGATTTACGTGCGATTTAAAGGTAAGTCTTTTATCAAATATTAAGCCTAATAACTTGACTTCTGATACAAATGGAATCGTCTGGTTATTTAGTTTAAGCTTTGGATCAGGGTGAAGGCTACGCATTTTAAAAAACTGAATAGGTACCGATTTTTGAGAGGAAATGAGAAAGCCGTTAATTTTACCCCAAGCATTTATTCTATCAATGGCTTCTTGAAACTTTTTTCCAACAAAACCCACGTCCTCGCCGGAGCAATGAATCTGGAAGTCGTCTACAAACAAACAACCCTGTACAAATGGGAGATTTTTAATGATTTCATTGATTTTAATGATAAATAAAATTACACTTAAGACGCTTCCTTGAGGGACGCCTTCGTTTTGAAAAAAAAAAGTGTCAGATAAAATATTGTCAAGTCGAACTCTATAAGTTCTCGTCCCTAAAAAGTTTTCTATAAAAATTGGTCATTTCCCCGGAGGCCAATTCTATACAAATCTCTCATTATACCATACCTCCACGTCCTATCGTAAGCTTTTTCCATATCAAATATTATAGACACTAAATGTTTCTTTCTCACAAAGGCCTCTCTAATAGACGTTTCTAGCCGCAAAATATTGTCCAAAGTGCTGCTGCCACGGCGAAAGCCACATTGGAGAGGGGATAACCAGTTGTTTGTTTCCAAAATATAAACCAATCGAGAATTCATCATTCTCTCCAAGGGTGCACGCACTCAATGTGTTTGCTATTCTCTTAATAGCACAGATGTAGGAATTATTGAAGTGACTGAAACTGGAGAACTTGAAGGTATCCAGAGATTATAACATTTCACCGGATCGTGTCTATAAGGCACTTGATTGGCGTACTGAAAATAACCCACTCTACAAGGATGCAAGAGTAAATCTATTTGCGCGATTAAATACGCAGGATCTCATCCGCGTTATTCCAGCTCAGCAACAACGACCAAACAAACTTAATGACCAAGCTACTGGTGCTCGAACTCACAAGCCTACATGCGAATTAATGATTTATCGCAAATCGTACGTGTTTCCTATCAAACAAATGAAGAAATCTTCCTATCCGGACATGCTGGACACCAATGTTTCGCCATGGTTGTCGCAAATTTAATTCGTGCTGTCATTCTTCCACCGAGCTAATGGGATACAAATGTTTTAAATCGAAACATGATTGATGGCGATGGATTTTACGAATGGATTGATTGGGAAACTAGAAATCAACCAAGTGCCTTTCCAATTGATAATCGCGGCTATCTGGAGATCAGAAATCTTGATGTTTTAAGACACGACATCCTGATGTTTGACAATGCCTTTCGTTATTAAATATGATTATTTAAATGGCGCCTTCAATGGCAGTTTATGCGACAGAGAAAACGATGGAATTAGTTTCCTAAATCTTCGTTCTTCGATAAATTTATTGTTCGCCGAACCAGAACAAAAGCCAGTACATGCATCGCAATTCGGTCCTGTGCAAACATCTATAATGGCACCAATTGATCACGAGCAGCCTGATGTTAATGATGAATTTGAGGAAAGTAGAAACATCAACGAAATTGTTCGCAAAACTAAGGACAATATTGTGAATGTGAATCGAGAGTTGAAAGCAGAGGAATTTTCATGGTTCCATCTCTTTCCATACGACAACAATGGCTTGAAAGAAGGGCGCCCGGTAAAAATTGCGCCATTGGATTATTTCAAGCAGCGAATTCTAGACTCAGATACTCATTTGCAAAGAACAGGCTATTTGTTTTATGCACTCTCGATGTTTAACCGTTTGAGTGCCGAAGAATTTTCTCCGCATTTTCGGCACATACAGCCGTACTCAAACGGTTAAATATCTTTCAGTGCAGTCGACGATCAATGCATGTGGCAGAGCTATACGAGTACAAGAAGGTGTTGTCGAGAACCTTCATTTACATTTAAAGAATCTCAGAGGAACGGCATCATATTAGCGAACAGCTCATAACGAATTGATTGCATTTATTCGTTGTCTTGATCCTCCAACTTGGTTTATTACTTGGAGCTGTAATGATTTGAATTGGCTTGACATGCACAAAACTATTTTGATAGCAGACGCGATGAAGATCCTAGTCAATTAAATCTCGAAGAAGTGCAGCGTTTGGTAGAATCGTATCCTGTTGTGCTGAGCCAACATTTTCCCCGCTGTGTCGATGCCTTCACGAAACAGATCAAACGAAATGACAAACTTCTTGGTGGAAAAGTCATCGATTTATGGACACGAATTGAGTTTCATAATCATGGAAGTCCACATGTCCACCTTGTAGTATGGATTAAAAAAGAAGTCGCCAGAAGGACTTGCGTACATCGACCAAGTGATCTGATGCCGCTTTCCAAGCGAAGAATATCCGGATTTAAAAGCACTCGTCAAACGCAACCAAACTCATCGCCATTCTCACAAATGTCACGAGAACAACTCTGAGAGATGTCGATTTGCTGTTCCTGCTACTCATGCCAACAAACTCGTATTCCGCCGCTGAGTTCAGAAATGTAATTTATTGTGAACCTGCAGGTCCCATGTCTCTTGCCACAAAGAAAAAATGTGACTCGCAACTGATTTCTTTACGTCACAGTAAGGGATTTCACTGTGCAAGAAAGAAGCAGCTGACAAATTTCTGGAACATTATTTATAAAGAAAAGAAAATTTTGTTTGTAAACATAGGATTGAATTCTGCAGCATTATCAGTTGTAATAAACAATTCATTAGAAATGTCTGTTTTTGTTGGAAAAACAAGCATGTTCAATATTCCTAATTATTACTTTATTGCTAACAAAAGTTAATGATATTAATAATTTAAATAAAACATTAGAACAATTGCCAGAAATTAAGAAAAATAATACATTGTTGAATTCCGATATTATTTCTCAACTGCACAGTTTTATGGATAATTTAAATATAATCGAGGAAAGTTGAACAACTGTGATTGTTTTTATTAAAGAGCAATCTGCAATGTTAGTTCAGAATAAGCACAGTAAAAGATATTCCACTGAAATGTTGATATTCTGCTCATTATTTTTTTTCAATGGCGCCACATGCATATAAATTTGTCAGGAAGTCGCTATATTTTTACCTCATCCTGTAACTTTGGAATATGCGCATGCCTATCAACACTTCTTTGAGGTATATTAAGGAAAAGTTCCAGTTAAATGGTTCTGCAGACAAAACTGTGACTTCAAATAGATGAAATGCACATCAAACCCTATTTGATTATATAGTGGGAAACATATCTGATTATATCTTTTAATTCGAAAATCCACTACGAGCGTTATGACATTTAAGAAGTATTCTGTCCTCGTATAAATATATTTGCATATACTAACCAATAAATAAAATAACAGCAAACGCATAATACATTCATTAAGCAAACAGTTGTTTTGGTATGCAGGCATTCGTTTCAAAGTGTTATGTGAATTACCGACAACTTACAAATTAAAAAAAGCATGTCACAGCTTGTTTCTCCCTTCACGTTCATGTATTCTATTCGTTATCCTATCCAGTGGATACAAGCGATCCATTTTATGTTGATACTCGTACATTTATTTAAAAATATTCGCAATAATTGGATCAAGTGAAGAAACAGGACGACTACATGTATGTTTTTTTACCCCAAGTTCATGAAAAACCATATCCGAGAAAACTACGAAGATTGCATTGAAAATGTCGAAGATAATAACGATATCGTTGATGACTCTATTGATAATATGATAGATGGTTGATATAGTAAGTCAATAATAATATTGAGGGATTTTAAAACAGCTTCTTTCAAAACTCTAAATTGTTATCTGAAACTGTAAAGATAGCATCATTTTATGCTTTAAAGATTTGAGTCAATTTAGAAAAACCAAACGTGAAATTAGTACTTAAAATATTCAACAAATTTGTACCTCAAAGTCTTATGAAACAAGGAGAGAAATTTCAGTTCCAAATTACAAAGAAACAGCAGAATACATAAAAATTATAAATAGATGGTGGGATATTGTAAATGTCAAAACCCTATAGGAATACATGAAAATAATGTGGCCACAAAAAAAAACCACTGACATCATCTGAAACCGATGAAAGATACAAGTTTTATATGGATTCTTAAACTGGCTAGAGACTGGAAAAGAAACCCTTAGAGGGGTCAAACTGGCATGTTGACCAGGAAACTCATTCTACTCTATATATGACTACATTTGTACTGAAAATGATAGAGTACTGTGAAGAGCAATTCAAATGAAATACTATATCCTTCTCCAGGAAAATTTCAAACCGACAGATTTGGAGGCATTATTTATTATACCGACAAGCCCAGGAACACAATATCATATTTCATTCCCGACAGGTATTTGAAAGTGAGGGAATAAATTGAGAATACATAGCATATTAAAATTTGTTGCAATCAACAAGAATTTAAAATCTTGAGCTTTTCAGGAAGCAGTTACAGATAGTGGGAAGAACTTGACAATTTTATCTCAGAAAAATTACCTACATTTCCTGTTTTGCTTTCAAGAAGAGGGTTTTTTTTTCAAAAAAACGAGATTTTCTACCAGTGCTAGGTCTATTTAGGCTGCATGATTACCAGTCCTTAAAAAAGCTGAAGTGCAATATTAGAAGAACATTTGTAACATGTGAAAAGAACTCAATTGCTCAACTACTCTGATTCAAAGGGCAGTAGAGGGAAAGCTTCTGTATCTCAAAAATACATTGTGAATGTAGTTTTATATATTCTTATGTTATCACACAAAAATTATGCACTTTTGAAGAATTCTTTGAAGAGATTTTATTTTTTTTGGTAGTAGAACAACATACATGACTATGGTGTAGATACATTTCAGAAACAAACTCGAAATGGTTTATAGATAGCAAGTTGGTCAGCGATAGAAATTCGCTGTTAAGGTAATTGTGTAAAAATTAAATATCAATTGCATAACTCTTCGACTGGAAAGAAAAGAAAACTTAAAAAAAATTAGCAAAGTTATTTCGAACAAGAAATAGTGATGCAATATAGTTAAATAATTTTCAACGGTTTCCCCTTGCATATTAATGTAAGGAATTACCCGTAAAAAAGTATTATTTAATCACTGCCTAATCATTCTGGGAATGTAGGGCTAGATTCATTACTCAGCAATAGACGGAGACGCAGTTCTGCTACAAGCAGCGCCATCTTTTGTCTGAACAAAACTCGAGTGCAAGCTCCAGAGCGAGCAGAGAGCAACTCACCACCCAGCATTAACTTCTCTCTTTAATCCTCTGTGGTGATCCGCCCATCTCCCGACCGTAAGTAGCATGAAACTCGTTAACTTTCCTAATGGCTCTCCTCAATACTAAATCTTTAATATATAATTTCTAATCATTAATCTTAATTTGTAACCTTCTCCTAGAAGCTCACGCTACAACAAATGTTTATAAAATCATTTTTTAATTGCCGAAGTTATTTTTCGCATCTTCAACTTTTCGTTTATATTTTTCGTAATAAATTGTCGTTTTTTTTTAAATAAAAGGGGGAGACAGACACCTACCGAGAGCCTGCAGCAAATTTTGCAAAAAATGGTAAGCATTTCTAGCACCGGCACCTCTTGGGCGATGTGATGATTGATGAATTTTCAAGTAAAACTTTTCTGAAACAATCAGTACAAATTTTCGAATTCACCTTCCAACCACAATACCATGACTAGAGCAGATTCTGTTGCAAAATCAAAGGTTCAAGTGCAATTCTGTGGTGCATGAAAGTGGTAATTAGCCACTATTTATATGAATAGACCAATGATATTGGTAAAATCTTCTCTATGATGTTTCCAGATATTGAAATCTTTGTGCAGTTAAGTGAAAGAAAGAAAAATATTATTTGTGTCATTTTGAGCGGCTCCATACTTTCAGAATCTAATATGTATGAGGAGTTTCAAGGAAACTGTCGCTTTTTTTTTTTTTTTTAGCACAAGAGCCATTTCTGGCCTAAGAATTCATCATTGTTGATGAGATGCTTATGGAACAAATCAGCAAAACAACTTGGTTACACATAAGATTTTGCATGCTGATGATACACCAGATACATGTAATCTATGTTATTAGACTCCACAGCTAGTGATGTTTTCTGTATTTCAAGCAGCAGTTGCAAATTGGACCTAAAAAAAGTTTTGCAAATTAGCATGGATGATCAGCAGTAAATTTAAAATTTTATAGAAATCTTTCATCAAGAGTTAAAAGAAAGAATATGATGATATCAGGTGGTAAATATTGGCACTTGAGGGCTACATGATGAAATAATGCATTTCGAAAGGTGAAACTTGTACTGAGTGGGAAGTATCATCGGTTCTGTCTGCACAGTATTACTCGAAGACAAAGATTTTTTTTTAGAAGCAAAAAATTACCTCACGAAGTTTTATGT
>BGPR01021219.1:0-26779 GCA_013235015.1 Araneus ventricosus
CCTCTTCATCGTTTCAGGCCTCAGCGCAGACAACCTCAAAACTTCTGATGCACATCCGATTTCAGCGCCTCCAGCTCCTCTGTAACTACGACCTCAGCTCGCCAATGTTTCAAATCTCTCTCTCTCTCTCTGGAATACATGCCTGACTATAAATGGCCTTTCTCATTTTGCTGCCCTTGAGCACATCGGTGTCCTTTGAAATCTTCTCCAAAAAAGGGGGTAAAAGTGCTTTTCCTTAGAATTTCAAACGGAAAAGGTATTTCTTGCAAACTTGCAGCCTCAAAAAATATTCGAGCTACGATGACCTCAACTAAATCCGTCAACAATCCACCATTGCCGCTTCTAGTTTGTATTACTGTTAAAAGAAGCAATTCTGAGTAATAATTGTAAACCTTCCTGCGAAAGAACAATTATAAACGATTCTGTTATGAAACAGTTTATGCTTCTATTCATTTCTATTTCATGTGTTTATATCTCAACAGCTACCTTGCACTCATAAAATCTTCTATAAAAACTCTTTGTTGTAGTCTACTCTTCCAGATTTTAAAGTTTTACCCTTGAGTTCCACTCAAATTTTATATGAAAAACCGAAAAACATTAATTTTCCATTCTGTTCTAGACGACGACAGCAGGAGACAGAAGGGAGCAGTTGGAAGAGAATACAGCCAACCACCCCTCACATTTCAAGAGGAGGAGGGCTTCTACATGTCCAATGACATATTTGATCACCGAGCAGCGATACGTGTTTCTGTGAAATTGTTCCGGCACTGAAAGCCAGCCAATGTCTTGCATGTGCAATCTTCAGGCAAAATGGAGTTCCTCTACCATTTCGTGTATGTCGTGTTAAGCATTTTACAGAAAACCTCTCTTCTGCCGGTACCTTCGTCATGTGTGGCCTCCTCGATCCCCAGACTTTAATCCTTTCCTTTTGGTACAATTTACTAAAATTTGAATGTGAAAACTCGGTATAACAACTCAAGAACTTCACCTGATCTTATAAACAATTTGTTCAGCATTTCCAAGTACATACTTCAGTCAACTGTCGATCATGCCATTGTATGATTTCCTATGGTAGCTGACATGAATTACGGCGATTTAGATTGGGTTTTGCTTTAATTAAAATTCCAGAAAAAGAAATTGTAGCTAAATATGTAATTTATGGATAATACTCCCGTTGGTGGGAATTTTAATCCATAAACACTCCATACATTATAATTTTACAGGGAAAGGAATATCTTGTTGTTGTATAGGTGCCAAAAAAAATTTTCCATTGACAATTCTCACTTTTTCTGTCTTAACTTCCTTAACAGTGCACCAAAAGAAAACGAAATTTCAGTCAAATTTTTAAACTATATATTCCTGTGAAAGTATTAATATGAAATAAAGAAAGTGAGCAATACCGAATAATAAAAAGGATTGAAACGTGTACACTCATCTTTATGCATTGATATAAGATTTTTTTGCTACTAAATATACAACCTTCCCTACAAGGGAAGGAATTTGTAGAAGAGAGGAAAAGATTCACCATCTCAGAAGATTCCTGGAGTTTTCTTTATCGAACATGACAAAGAAACCGAAGCACTGCGGAAAAAAAAGGGAAAGTTTTCCTACTCTGTGCACTTCTCCGATAAAAGTTCGGAAGAGAGGAATTTAGGGGGAAAGCCGGAACGGGGTCGGAGAATAAACTAGTGAAGAATACTTTGAAGGCCTCTGAAAAATGTGAAATGGGAGGGGGGGGGTATTCTTCATGCATGCCTCTTTAAATTCTTCAGGTTTGTCAAAAGCTACTGCGAAGTTGTGCATACACGAAGGACAACTTTGTTTTGTACAGGAAAGAAAACTTTTCATGTTGTTTGATATCAGATGCCCTCAAGAGTAGGTCTCCGCCCCCCCCCTTCCTTGGCATCCGGATTGTCTGAATGACAGCCGCTGAAATAGCTTCGAGCCAGAGTCCTAGTAGCCAATCACCTGGCCACGGCCCAACTCCTCCCGAAGGAGGTACGTACTATCACTGGTGGAGGGACCGAAAGTCCCACCATTGCTATAGCTCCAGGAGAAGCGAGTTCCCGCATACTTATCTGGCGGCTAGTGGCGAATCCAGGATTAGGGTCTGGGGGGGCTGAGGTTATAAAAATTTTGTATCGTCGTGACGAATCTCAAACCTCATGGCTGTTTTAAACCAAAACACATTACCTTTACAGGCTTTCTTAACCTGACAATAAGAATCATGAAGAACAATACACTATTTTCGATAAATTAATAAAAAAATACATTGAAATAACTATCAAAAAATGTTTTCGACCGCATCAACGCTACAAGTACAAGTGGAATGACTAGAAAAGTAGGAACATTTTCGAGCCTGTCAAGCCAGAAAGCAATGTTGTCACGATTTTATTAATATTTTGTTGAATGAAAATTAAGAACAAACAGTTGTAGTGATTTTAAATAAAATCAAGAATTTTGGTTTTGCTCTGGGGGGCTCCACCCCTGGATTCACCACTGATGGAGGCTACTCATCCGTGAACTTCTTGGTGTCCCCCCAGGGGGAGATGATATCAGATAGCAAATTCTGTGTTTCAGCGGTAAAATGTCTTAATTGTTTTAGCATTTCACAGGAGAATAAAAAGAAATTCTAGAGTACAATGTAACGCAATATATTTTTTGAGAGCTGTTATCTTTCGTTCCTTCCGATCAAGATGCGGTCGGGATACTGTAAATACGATAAAAACATCAAAATCAGCGAAATTGGACCGAAGATAGCGTGCTTCTCAGCTACAGAATTGGAGAAAAATGTTTGACTTTAAGTCTCTTAAGGGGACATACGACTCTTAAAACTCGAAAAAATGGTGGAAAACTGTAAAATTCGATACATTATATCTCTGAAACAACGCAGTTCACAAACTCAATTTTTTTCTAGAAAAATATCTGTTCTTTCTCTTATAGTACAAACATTTTCAGACCTTCATATTCGTATGTATTTATTTGAGAGAGTAATAAATATGGGTATAATGTTTGGAGAAAAAATGAGATAGTCACCTTGCGAACATGATTACGGATAAAATTTGTATCTAAGCACAATATTTTGGGTATCTAAGTAATCCAAATAGTCCATTTAAGAAACTGAACCACAATTTATTAACATTTAAATTTCATTTCTATTTTATATACAAATTTAATATAAAAAAGTTACAAATTGTTAAAATTTCAACCTTTCTCACCCTCCCAAACACGCTTCCTTGGAGAAATATGTGCAAAAATGTAGTTCAATTTGTGAAACATAGCAAAATACATATTCGCTAAAAATGTTATGTAAAAATATTCGATAGTTCTTGAGATATCGTATATATATATATATATATATATATATAACACATTTTGAGATATAGCGCTTTAAAGATATGGCCATATTCAATGTTTAATTTGAAGAGCTGATACATTTTCCTTCATAACTTTCATAATTATGGGAAGTTTTTAACGCGAATTGTTTGAAATTGTTGAGAAAAGACAGGGAAATAATATATACATATATATTTCATGAAATAGAAAATTTTCGAGGTTTAACAGTCGTATCTTCCCTTAAGATAAATTTGATAAGAACATTGGACTAAGGTTGTTCCAAACCAACTGAGACCGTCGTGAAAAGAAAGGATTTTTTTTTCAAATGTTGCGCCAGATTATTCAAATTAAACATAAAAAATGGTTGCGCATAATCACATCATTCTATTATTTATAGCCCTTTAATGTTTTTTAAATTGACCACTTGCCAAAGTGGGCGTAATTTCTCATTTTAACTCTTTGACGCAAGGTGTTATTAACCCTTTGAGTCCCAAGCATAGAATTATTCATTCTAAAATTCTAAAATTTGGGAAATGTACTCATTTTAGGCCTAAGAGGAAAGTTAAAAAACAAAACAAGTTAAGGAAGAAACGCAACCCCCCGCCAAAAAAAACGAACATAAAAGAATTTAATAATTTAAAAAAAAGCTGAAATAAAATATTTTAATATATTTAAAAATAATAAGAAGGAAACTGTACCTGTAATTTCAATTAAATTATATTAAAATTAATTTTTATTTTGACTTTTTTCACTGAATGAAGTGAAGTCCAAAAAGGCAATTTTTGAATAGATAAAATCGATAGTGCAAACATTTTTTGGTAACAAATATATATATATATATATATGAAAAGAGGAAAATGTGAAGTATTGAATGACGTCCATTTGGTACAAAAAACAAACAAAATTATGAAAATGATGTTTACAAAAAGCCATCACTCTGGGACTGAAAGTGTTAAAAGTGCGTACCCCCCATTTTTTTATGCGTAAATATGGGTGGATATTTTTGAACCACCTGAACCACGATGTAAGACATTTGCCAGTCCCACCCTCAATAACTTGATTGAATTATTAGTACTTTTATATTATTTACCCACAAAAACGTTGTATGGAGATCCCGACATATCTCGTAAAACTTAATGTCTTATTTTAGAGATAAGGGTAACAACAAATTACAAAAAAAATTGAAAATCGGAAAAAGTCACGCGAGTAAAGTATTGTCCTAGCCTTTAATATCAGCGGCTGTTTGAAATAGACAGCCCCCCCGTCATGTTTTGTTTTGAATAAACACTTAAATCAGCTTCTGTAAATATAAAACAGATAAATGTCTCTAATTTCCAAACCTCTCAAGCCCCTATTACGTAACTGACCATCGATTCAGTCGCTTATAGCTTTTCTATGTACGTTAACTACAGATGCATTGACCGAACCTCAGGAGCATAAATCACTCGGGAACTACAACAAACTCAAATATATTCTCTAACGGCTGTGAATGACAGCAAAGTTAACAAAAGCTGATGTATCCAATGATATTGTGAATAATAGGAGGAGCTACTTGCGCAGTCTTTTCACAAATGGTCGAATAATACATTCCTAGTCGTGAAAGTTTTTCCAGAATGCTGTTCTTTGTTACAGTTGAAAGCATGTCTTTTCCAGCGGTGGCGCTGATTTGTATGCAAATATTCGCTACTGAGGAGTACGTTAGACCCAAAATTCTACTTCTCGAAGAAAATTCTTTGAAAGGCACAAGTTTATTTATTATGCGCCTTCTGATGTCCGAATTTCCTTTTCCTCGATGCACTTTCATTGTTCTTCCTAATCCACGGACTCGATTTATGTACCAGGAAGATTTTTATGCACTTCATTTCAGCTACGGATTTCCTTCTTCACACTTTTATAAGTCATTTCAAGATGTTAACGAACACCAAAATATTGATACTTGTCGAATCTAAGTAAAATACTAGAGATAGTCGAAGGTGGATCGATTTTTATTTTTAGAAAAAAATACCAATAATATGTTTAACAACGTATTAAAACGATAATAAACAACATTTACCGCAATAATTATGTTTGTAAGTAATGTTTTCTGTAAATAGTCAAACGGAACAGTCTAAAAGAGTTCTCAACTCTAAGTTTGTGAAGTTATTTGACGAATATCGCGAGCAACCTCCCGAAATTTATTTTTATATAGTGGTGTAACTTTAAAATAAGGTCACACAATTTCTGGACTTATTTATATTAGACCTTTAGAGACAAAAACACGCGACAATACGATGTATAAAGAAATACATGATGCAATACAAAACAATACATAAAGTGCAAATGAATGAAAAATAAACATTACTTAGATAATACATCGACAGATTACAAAAAAGCAATACAGCAACACAATAGCCTTTTTTCGATGAATTAAACATTAATATCAGACTTTCTGTTAAATATTATCAAAGCAAACGGGAACAAATTGAATTTTAAAGAGTTCATATGAAAAAAACTGAATTCAAAATGCAAATGTATCAATTGATTTCAAAATGAAAATGTATCAAATGAATTCAAAATGCAAATGTATCAATTGAATTCAAAATACAAATGCATCAATTGAATTAAAAATTCAAATTTATCAATTGAATTCAAAATGCAAATGTATCAATTGAATTCAAAGTGCAAATGCATCAATTGAATTCAAAATGCAAATGCATCAATTGAATTCAAAATGCAAATGCATCAATTGAATTCAAAATGCAAATGTATAAATTGAAGAAAACTTTTGGAACGTATTCAGTAAGAAGAAGGAATAATTTGTATCAAAATGCTCAAAGTGTTGGCCAGACATAAAAACATGGTTCAGTCCCGAAAATGGAATTTTCTTTGGTTGATATATAGTAATCCTGTTCTTAACGGTTGGTGCGACTATGTCGATGTGACCGACCGTGACATGAAATTTTCTTTGTTAGTTTCCTTTCAATGTTGAATTTTTCTTCTTAATGCTAACAAAATCAGGAAAAAAATCCTTTTTCAAGGCCAACAAATTTGTTCTGTGCTGATATAAGTTAGAACATTAGAAGCAAATATATGAAGCTCAACCATAAATGTGTTTTTCTAGGATGCACATTGCCTTTATTATAGTGCTCGAAGCGGGCAGGGTTTGAGTAACAAACCTGAAAGTATCGTGATGCATTCCTCCTGAAAGGCTAGAGACCGCCCCCTGGGTAAAATATTTAGAAATAAATTACAGTGATCTTTCACTTATGCGCGGGCGCAGGGGACAGCGAAAAAAACAGCGCCTAAGTGAAAACCCAAAAAGGGAGCTTAAAAGTGAAACATCAATTCAGTGTACATATATTGTTAACTAATACTATGTATATACTACTGAAAAATGTAAATAATATTAGTTTCAAAATGCAAATAAGTGTATAACTTCCGTTAATTATTTTTTAAGAACACAAAGAAAATGGAAATGCTCCCGATTTTTTAAAATCTATCTCAATGTCAATATAAAAATGCTCCGTTAAAGCTTTTTTCGAGGTGCAATGATTTTCTTCGAATTTTTTAATAACATCCCTTTTAAACGAAAGCCACAATTTCATTTTTTGGCCATTTTAAAACGTAACCATCTAACCAAAAGTACGAAGATGGTTCTTTCGTTAGCGATCAATGCCACGTGGTACGTACAGCACTAACTTCTCTAATTGGCTGCTGTATAAATGCGACTTTTACTGACTTCAATCACAAGAACCCCCAAGTACATCCCTGTGCATAATTTAGAGGAATGTGTTCCTGGAATCTGAACAATAGAGGAAGGGCGAGGGAATGCATTCCTAGAAGCAGAGCAAAAAGGGCTTTTGTTCTGCTGGAAAAAAACTTTTTGGACTAAGAAAATTTTTGCGACTCGCATAAGTGAGAGGTGCTTTTTTAATGCGGCGCATAAATGAATAAGAGTTATGATTGTTTTCCTATACCCCTTGCCGGGACCGCGAAAAAAAAGGCGCATAAAAGAGAGCGCGTACAAGTGAGAGGTCACTGTAGTTTATACGAATATTCAAAAAAGCATAAATATCAGAGACAAAAGATTCTGCAAACTCAAAAACTCAACAAACTCATTGCCACTCGACAAGCAAATAGAATAATCTTTAGTTTATATGATCAGATAATATGCCATCAAGCCTAGAATTTGTAACTCTCAGTTAGTATACGCGTGCACAAACACGGTATATATTAAATAACACTTCCTACCGATCAAAAAACACATTCGCCGAGTTGAAGAAATCATTTATAGAGTAGAGGCATTGTATCTACTATTGCAGTTGAGTACGGATCTTTTATCTGACAAAATGAGTAAATGTCTCAAAACACAAAATTCTCTAACACACCAGACTGTAATCTACGGAACAGAATGCCGTCTCTTACCCCTGTACCCGTGACCCGACCGGTCACTGAATGGTTTGATGGGCAAGACACGGGAATTTTATTTAAGAAAAAGAAAAACAAAAAGAAGGAAATATATACACTATGTACAGCACAGGCATTTTCACTTTTACACTATTAGTTCGTAATGTCTTCTTTTCATTAGTTGTTGAAATACCTTTATTTTATTTGAAGGGAGAATATCCGGTAATTGAGCTACTTAGTTCAGCTCGCTGGGAAGTTGAAGGCTAGGGAGGCAGGAAAAGATCTCTGCTTTCGCTCATGAATTTGATAATCCAACGAATTTTCTGCCTGGAGACGAGGTTATGGGCAACCCTTTTCAGCCATTCTTGTTCGAAGTTTGGCGCTGGCTTCCTCATATGCCAAGACACTGTATAAATACACTCCGTGGCATAGTGAAGTGCCGTGCCAATTCCATCACAGGTACAATAATCGCTGTCAGACAGGTGAAACCTTTTGAGGTAGGCAGGGAAAGGTCCATGTTGAGAGAAGACGATAACATCCTCTCTAATCCAGTTAGTGGGACGGAGATTAACTGAGGGCATGATGTTAAAGATTTTCCTGCCTGTATCGCCATTCTTCCACGAGGTTTGCCACTCCTCAAGCATCCTCTTCCGGAGGAGGCCTTTTATATGCTGTTTAGGAAGCTTAGTATGTGAATAGGGTTGCCCATGTTGTGTTGCGTCTTTTGCCAGTTGGTCTGCTCTCTCATTGCCTATATTGCCTGCATGCGCTTTAACCCAAGAGACCTTTATTCTTGGACTTGTAAGGAGGATTTTGAAAATTTTTCTAGCTGTTTCGTTTGTGCTCTTTGAGTTGGAAAATGCCATGATACTTGCTCTATTGTTTACGTGTATTTTAGAGGTATTGTGGTTTGGCAGATGAGATGCGTGTATTACTGCTTCGTGAAGTGCAGTGAGTTCAGCTTGAAATACGGTGTTGTTGTCGTTGAGTTTAGCCGACCACTGGTAGGCCCAGATGTCATTGGTCAAGACGCAGAAGGCAGCTCCAACTTCGTGTTCGGTTTTCTAGCCATCTGTGAAAATATTTAAAATGTCTTTTCGTGCTAATATATGCTTCTTCGTCTTCAAAACAGATTTGCTTCGGTTTGAGATGTTCTGAAGGATGAGTGGACCAGCCTGTTGCCTTCTGTCCGAGAACACATTTCAAAAATTAATTTTAAAAAACTAATAATGTTACAACTACGGTTTTTTTAATGATAGAGTAAATAAAAACGTTTTTTTTCGTATAGGTAACGCGGCGTTAAGGCGTTCTGAATTTGTTACAGCGAGAGAATTCCGCACGTGATGGTTACCGATCTGGAGAAGCCGATGCGAGTTTTCTTGTTTCCTGTTTTAGTTTTTCTTGACTATCTCGAAAAATTTTCAGTTTTCACACTACATGTGAATTACCAAATTACAGAGCGTAACATTCCCTACAAATGCATGTTTTTATTTTTCATCTCGATTTACTAGTTTCGCAGATAATGGCTCTTAAAAATGGGAATTTTCAAAAATTTAAGGCCACCTAGAATACAGTAACGAAAAGTTTCCTATCTGAAAAAAAAATTTGAATTGCGCTCTCATTCAAGAAAACACCGTAGTTCTAACATTATTAGGATTTTTTGAAAATTCATTTTTGAAATGTGTCCTATAATTCTATGACAACCTGTATTTTAAATATGTAAGCACTCTATCTAAGACAATCTTGCACTATTTTATAAGGTATCGGCCATGCTATTCGGCATATCAACGGAAGTCTAATGTTACATTCTGAAATCTTCATCGATAAAAACCATAAACCCTTTGCCATGACTTCGAGGAAACAATAACAAAGAAATAGATGACAACGGAAATAATAAATATAAAAAAATCTTTATTAAAAACCTTTTACCAATGCATTAAAATTTTTTTAAAAAAATCGTAAAAAGCGTGAGGCGCAGGTAGAAAAGCTGTAAGTAAATTAGAATTGCAATCACATTTATAATATATTTCATATGATGCGGAATGTCTAATAAAAATTTCTTTTCTTATGCTAATCATTGTGGTTTATATCTTTCTCCTATTGTTTTCAGCGCCTCACGCTTTTACGATTTTTCTTTGACCTCCAGATTTTTCAGAAAAAATTAATATTTTCTTTTTTAATGCATTGGTAAAAGCGTTTTTTTTTAGTTTTTTTAATATTTATTATTTTCTAGTTTTTAGTCTTTAATTTATGTCATAATTCAGTATTATAAATATTTTATACATCAACTTGCTAAAGCAATTATTTTATTAAAAATGGTCTGATAGGTTGTACGTAATGGACCTATGCTTTATTTAATTCCAGCAATAATTTCTTTAAAAAGATCTATAATAAGGCATACTTATTTTTTATTTTATTGAAACATTTAAATTACTGTGTCAAGTATTTTAGTTTTCAAAAATACTATAGATGGCGCCCCTGAAACCTTCCAAGTGCAAACGACATTTTGCGGATTTTTTTTAAAAAATTGATAATTAAGAGCTCTAAAATTATTAAAATACTGCACTGACATCAAGACACAATAAATATACAAAATTTCAGAACTCGAGTGCATTAAGATGTGAGTGAAAAATCGATCACAAAATTCCAACCTTACATACAAACATGAAACATTTCGAACTTAGTAAAAGCGTTTTAAAAAACGAGAACTTTGCCAGATAACATATATTTAATGATACATTTTCCTTCTCTTAAGCTTTGCCGAGGAATATAAATTGGATACGGTGTATTTTATTTTAACCATCAATTGAACATGTCCCTGAAGTGTTTTTTTTGTCCTGAGATGACGGATGTTCGGGTCTCTTTGAAGTCTACAACCGCTTATCTATTAGAAGAAGAATAATTTGAGAACTCGTTGATACTAATTTTCTTCATATCAAATCGAGAGCGCTTTATCGATTTCTATCGATTTTTATAAATAAAAGGACTTCTTAAAACAAGAATATATTACTGTAATATACCGAGTTACGCTACCTTAACTTAAGCAAAATAAAAGCTACACGATTTCTTATTTTCCAGTCTTTCTATAAATTTTACCCATTTAAGAATGTGATACAAAAACAAAATCTTAATATAAATAAAAGTCATTGTTGCTATGTATGCAGCTATGATCCACATCTCTTCTTAAAACAATGGACTGTTTTCAACCAAATTTTGCACACTTATTATTTAAGACAAGGGGAAGACACTTATGAACTTTTCAAAGTCCAAAAGTTAATTAAACAGTCAGTTAATTAGAAATTAACCGAAACCGTTTTTCCGCAGTAACGTTGGAGCAAATTTTTTCACAAAAAATATTTTTATACCTGTCGGAAACCACCAGGGACTGAAATTAACTGAAGAGAACTTTCCTTCCCCGCCACCAGGGGTTTTGTTTACCTTGCTTTCTCTTGGTTTTAGCGGCCAACTTTGCTACGCGCGTTTTTGTAATCCCCTTTTTCTAACTTTTGTAAATGTAAAATTAATCATGTAAACTTAATCATTATTAAATATTTTCATTCTTAAAGATTTACTCCCTGACTTCATACCTGCCACATAATAAAGAGATTTCAGATTCGATTAAAGCCACTCCACTATGAAGAAAACCTGAGACGACCAAAACAAAGGTAAGCGTTAGTTACCTATAATTTAAAGATGTTTTGATCGTAATAATACCATCTTAAAGTTCAAAATTTTACCTTTCTAATAATATCAACTTCGATTTTGTGCAATTTGTCCCTCAATTTTTATTAATTTTTCAAAATTTAATTAATTATATGATGGAATTGACGCAAACAATTTTGAATGAAATTTATAGATTCTCCGTTGCTAGACAACGGTGACACTTTGAACTACTCTGCCTTTATTTTTCCGATATGTCTGTTTATTTTGTATATATTTCTTTATCTGTTTATTATTTTCGTACATTTTTTTCTTTAATTTTAATAATTTTTTCAAAATTATTCAATGGCCAATGCAGTATATTTTTACCATTCATTATTCAAACGCCCTGTAGTCTGCCTAAGTGTGGAGTTCGCTTAAGCATTATACTTCAAACTAAAAAAAAATAATAAATTTACATTTCAAAAATATTTAATTTTCAAGATTTATTTTGGTTTTATCAAGACTTTCAAGGAAGTACCTCGCATTTTGTGTTACTTTGATATAATTTTGTGAATTTATAAAATTGATTTAGAAACAGCGGCGAGATTTTCATATAAATAAAAGACGTTTCGACTATGTATGTTTGTGTAAGTTCCACATCTTCTCTTAAACCTTTGAATCAATTCCAACCAAACTTTGCACACTTATTATTTAAGGCAAGATAAATATCATTGTCAACTTTTCAAAGCCCAAAAGTTAGTTAAAATTTCAGTTTATAAAAAAAATTTAAAAATTCGGCTAAACTAATTTTACACCTTATTGAATCTCAAAAATTAGCTAATTAGCGACAGAAATTTCATTTCCGTACATTTTGTTTCTCTCTTTTCAAAAAGTTAATTTTATACACAATTTGCACCAATATATATTTTTTTTTTGTTGAAGAACAAGAATAATACGAACAACTGCTGCCATCAAGCATTAGCAGAATTCTGGAAAAACACTAAAAGAAAATTTTAAAAGCAGACGATTCACAACAACGATAAACAATTTATATTAGGAACAACAATTGATTTGGTTTATTTTCGAGCTTTCATTTAATGGTTTTCAAAGGCGCAAGATTCGGGGGCACTCGGAAAAACTCGGTCCTTTTCGCATAACTTCGTGCTAGTGAATGCTGCGAGAATTTCATTAAAACAAGGAATAGGTCCGATTTCCGGTGGGTTCCGAAAATTGAATTCTCAACTGAAGGAGAACTTAATGAGGCAGCAATGCTTGAAAGAGACGCACAGTCAGATTAGACGGGAGAATTTGTGGGAATTAATTTGCGCGGAAGGAAATGTCATGCGAAAAATTTGTTCCTAACTGATTACATCAAATGATTTTGTAATGCTTCAAGAGCCTTTGGTTGGTTCTTCGTTAAAGAGGTATTTAAAAGGCTTATTTATAACGTTAACCTTACAGCATTCGCACATATTCAGGAGATATTTAGTATATTGTGCATTGTATTACATACTTATGTCGTCCTTTTATAACTTTACGACCAATTTTCATTTAATTAATCTTTGTTTAGTGTGGAGCGAATAAATATAGATTACATAAATAAAAGTTGCATTTATTTTTGTAAATCAACATGATATAAATATGTAATACGATGAACGATAAAAGTATCTCCTACGTTGTACTGCATACGCTGGAAGGTTAATTATATTGCCTGCTTTCTTATCGGTGAATTTGTTTATCTTGGCGAAGATTAGTTAATCAATTTAGGCTTCAAACGTGGAAATATACTTTAAATTATTTATAAGGGTTCAAGTTCTAAAAAATTATCCTTCGAGTATAGCATTATTCAGAAACTGATCTACCGATGTGTGCTTAAAAACGAATTGCAGTCCTGCTAGCTCCTGAAGATGTTCTTCGCTTTCTTTGGAGCGGAACACGAAAGTGGACAATCTTCCCCTGCTTTCTTATTGGAGAATTATTTATACTGATGATGGCCAGTTATTCACTTTAGAATTCAAACGAGGGAATATATTCTAAAAATTTAGATAGAATGAATTGTGCAAGAGGGATCTTTCAACTAATAACTTTCGATTAACAGCATTATTCTTAATCTGATCGGCCAATTTTGATTTAGGAATGAATTGCAGTCGTACTAGCTCCTGAAGATGTTCTTCGCTTTCTACTGAACGGAACACGAAATTGGGCAAATTGCCACTGCTTTCTTATTGGAGAATTATTTATACTGACGATGGCCAGTTATTCAATTTAGAATTCAAACGAGGGAATATCTTCTAAAAATTTGGATAGAATGAATTGTGCAAGAGCAATCTTCCAACTAATAACTTTCGGATTAAAAACATTATTCGTAATCTGATCGGACAATTTTCATTTAGGAATGAATTGCAGTCTTTACCAGCTCCTAGAGATTTTCTTAGTTTTCTTTCTTCAAGCGAAACACGAAAGTGGGCAAGATTCCCCTGTTGAAGGAGGTTCATTTGCATAATAAAAACGACAGGTATAAGACTACTCACATTTCACGATTTAAATATCCATCCCAATGTCATAACTAAAACAGAATTTGTTGGAGGAACCATGAATGTCAAATTAGTTAATTGAAACTGAAAACAACCAACATTCCCAAAGAACAAGCTGGTCGCCCAAGGCGGCTAGTAAATACATAAATAAGAATGGAAATGCTAGTCTTCACGTAATTAAATCGGGAAATATACCTCAACTTTATGTAGTAACAGAAAAGTAATTAAAGAATAAATTAAACGACTTTTTAAAATTTCAAGTGTCCCAGTATCTATCCATCTAATTAAAATAAATCTAGCGTCGTTTATTATTTAAGATTTGGTTTTATTCGTTTGATTGCATTTGAAGTTAATTCGCAAGCCGCAGTAACGAGAGCGTTATCAAATATTCAGGAGAATATCTGAAATAACACAAAGCTAATTACTTTGGAGATGAGAAATGACTTTCAAAAAGTAGGATATAGTCTTGTCCTTTTAATTGCTTTTAAGAAATTCAGAAAACAAGTGTTGAAGCCGCATCTGAAGATAAAAAGTTTTCCGAATGAATATTTATTCTTCAAATGACTTTTATACCTATTCCAGACATACATAAAGAAGTTCACGACTTCTTTATTAATTAAAATAATTCCCTTTCGAGAAATAACTCAGATGAAAGCTGAGAAAATTTCCAATTGCGCTTTGTTTGAATGATTAAACCTCTTTTTAAGAAAATGGTCCTTGCACTAACATATCTTTTTTTTCACTTTTTGTTTTCATGAATATATGAAAAAGTCAACGGTAGCGCTCTCACTCGGATTTTCTCGTAAATATTGTGTTGTGAATAGAATCGAATACGCATTTTAGATCCTCTTCCCTTTCACCAATTTGGTCTGAAATCCGACACTGATCTAATTTTGTATAGTAATGATCCTTGCATTAATATATAGGGTTTTTGCATTAATATATGAAAAAGTCAACGATAGTGTTCTCACTTAGACTTTCTCGTAAACATTGTGTTGTGAAAAGAATCAAATATACATTTTTGATCCTCTTCCCTTTCACCAATTTGGTCTAAAATCCGACACTGATCTAATTTTGTATAGTAAATATCGTATACTAAATTCGTGCATCTAGCTGGTTCCTTGCTTTAGAAAATTCGCATACACGAACAGATGAAACGAGAAGCATTCAACCCAATAATAATGCTTCAAAATCTGCTGCAAATCTAAATTACCGGTGATAAAATTTTATGCCAAATTTCATCTTTCTGGATATTTGAGCTTTCGAAGGAAAAAACGCCGCCCCAAGCCCCTGTGCAGTGGCGGCTCGTGGGATAAGAAACGAGGGGAGCTGCAAAAATGTTTATCAAGAGAATGCAATTTTAAAAGCTACTTTATCTCCAAGTAGGCAAAATTTTTAAATTCCGTATCAAGATGTGAAATTTCCTGCTTTTCAAACAAAGTAAGTGTGGGGATGAAAGTAAAAGTGGGGATGAAAATGAAAATAAGATCATTTAAAAGTGAATAATACAAGCAAGTTACAAGACGATCACTATAAACTTCAATACAAGAATAGCAATACAGAGAAATGTATTGTAATACTATTGTGATGTATTTCAGCATAGCATGAAGAATCGTGGAGCCTTCTTTATCAAAAATAATAAGTTTATTGGACGTTTTAAACAGCACAAACATGTAAAACAAACACAGATACTTACATCAGAAACGTTACATCATTCACTGACATCAAATTTTATGTTCAGTCATCATTATTCTTTTCCGTTGCTAGGCAACGTTAGCAAAAGACAAATATATCGTTGCCACACTTTTTTTAGGAAAGAATTAATGCCAAACGATTTTTTTAATTAATTTCTTTTTCAGCCAAACGATATTTTAAAATTAATTTCTTTTATGACCAATCGATTTTTTTTATCTGATTTATTTCTCTTCTTTAAATATTTTAATATTTTTACAAATATATATTCTTTATTCATTACGAATATTACATTATAAAGAAGGAAAATACAAAAAAAACAAATAAACAATAGTAATAGCAATTTACCTTCAGCGCGCAAACGCAACAGCATCCAGAAATTGCATTAACAATATTGTCATAATAAACTAACCAATTAAGCTACAATCAAACAACAAAAATCATACTGCGATAAATATTATAACACATTAAGATTAAACAAATAAAATGGAAAAAAATAAATTAATGAGAACTCGAACGGCGAACTTTTTCAATGTACCACTCTTCATCGGAGATCTAAAATAGATTAATTTTCTGTCGAGGGAACGACTTAATAGTCAAATAATGTTCGCTCTGTGGCCTGAATTTATACAATAATTGAAATAATGCAGGAAAAACCTTTCTAAAATAAGAAAAACTTCAGAAGGTCTTTTTAATTTGTTGAAAAAAGATTTCTGAAGTTTTTCTTATTTAAGAAAGGTTTTTTTCCTGCATTACCTTCGTTACTTTTTACTTTTTCGACGATGACGAATAACAAAGACTGACGATTAAACGAGTGTCGGCTAATCAGAGTTTTACTGTATTGTATTCACAGACGGATATACATTGAAACCAGCGGGAGTGTTCTCCCCTAAACTTTCTCGTATACTCCTAACACATGTATTGAAAAAAATAAGCTAAAACCCCTAACGCAGTGGAGATAAAAAAATAAGCGAAATTAAGTCAGTTCCCCGCATAAAAATTTCGAATCTACTTTATTCCCAGAACGCAATAAGTTTCTCCAACATGCGTTGAAACGACAAAACAAACGGCAGTAAAATAATCCGAGCAGGATCAGAATTCGCCAAAAGGGAGAAAAAGGATCCAAAAGGGCAGAAAAAAGCGCCAAGCAGGAGCCGCTGATTAACCTGCACAGAAGATTGCGTCCAGTACGCATGCGCTTAGAGATCACGGATTTGTTTCAAAAGTAAAATTATACAGACCGATAGACAGTCAACCCTTTGACGGATTTGACCCAAAACCTTATACGGACCTACATTCAGGATGATAAAACTGTGTACCAAATTTTATCCATCTAGCTATTCAAGTTTTTGAGTTATAGTGTTGACATCACTTCGGACATATAGACAGACATACTTCCCGTTGACTGATTTTGTCCAAAATTTGATAGAAACCTACAAATTATGTTTAAAGACCACATACCAAATTTCATCCCCCGTAGCTCTTATAGTTTTTGAGTTATCGTGTTCACAGACAGACACACAGGCAGACATAAATCCCAAATTGTGTTTTTCGGACTCGGGGAGGTCTAAAACGTGGAGATTCGTCAAAATCTCGAGTTCGAATTTTTTGACGATTACAATACTTTCTCTTTGTGTACTTCGTATACGAGAAAGTAAAAATGTGAATAAGTGAAAAAATGTGATTTTCGAATTGAGATAGGTATAAAACGTGGAAGTTTCTCTTTCTACATTTCATGGACTAGGATGTAAAGTCAGAATAGTAAATATTTGTCATCCCCAGAAATTAAAATGAATAGAATTAACATTTCGAAATTAACATTTGTCCAAAATGTTTGAAATAAGTTTTTTTTTTATTCGCTTACACAAACTGGAGAATTTATTCCGAAAAAAATGGCAAAAGAAGTTATTCCGAAATTGAAATTCTTGTTTTTATTTGGAAAGAAGGGTTTTAAATTGAACTACGGTCCTAATTCTCTTCTGCTTGATTATTAAAAATATTTTTTTGTCCTCTTTGCAGCGTTATCAGTATAACGATCCGGAACTTCTTTCTTTCTTTTTTTGCTCAAGAATCCAAACTCATGTTCTGAGCAACTTTTCATTCATTAATTTTGCACTTCATCTCTAAAAAAAGAAGGCGAGCTACGCAAACTCTTTTTCTACTTTCTACTTCGTATTAAACACGAATTTTACGTCTGTGACGGTGAAAAAAGTGTGTATAATTAAATAAAGTAGATCGCCACTTAAGTAGAGAACTGAAGAATTGAAAAATATTTTTTTGTTTCCCACAAACATGACAAATTTTATTTTATTTGGTAGGAAAAATCTTAAACGTAAACTTCATGAAAAATAAAGTTTGTAAATGCGCATTATTTTTAGTCTAATAAATAAAAGGAATTAATTTTTATCATCAATCTGGAGATCAAAACAAAATCTAATAGAAGTGATGAAAAAGACACTGTAGAAGTACAATATTAAATTCGAATTTTTATCGCATTCATAATATGATTCTAATTTTGAATAAATAATGCTTATGAATTTTCTTGCTTACGATAATCACTGTAAATTCACTTCTTTATCGGAATTTTTTGAATGCTTAGAATTTTTAATTTTTTTTTTTTTTACCACATAAAATTTTTGATAAATTATTTTCTCCTTTTCGAACATTTATGAAAACTTTTTAAAAAAATTCTTTCATTTTTATAATTTTTAATTACTTCTAACTCATTATCATAAATATAATAGAATTTTGAAATCATACATTTCTGAAATTCTCTATGGTGGATGTATACTTATGGAGTCATCACCCTTTCAAGAAAAATACATCGATTAATTAATAACTAAGATATAAAAATACTAAAATAGTGTATTGCCATTTAAAATACACACGTTTACAAAATTTAAAAACTCCAAAACATAAGAAATTGACACACATGAAAAGAAAGTGTGATTTAATGATGACACACAAGGATGTATGATTTAATGGACACACAAGGATCACCATTTTAATGGACACACAAGGATCATCATTTTAATGGACACACAAGGATGTATGATTTAATGATGACACACAAGGATCATCATTTTAATGGACACACAAGAATGTATGATTTAATGATGACATACAAGGAAAGTTAACTAAAAGTATTTATTAAAAACTTGAAAGGAAATGCATACAAACCACTCCGACCTGGCATGCATAGACGTACGCTATAATCTGATTGACAAGAACGCCACGACAGCAACTCGGACACTAAGGTAGGAGTCCTACTCCTCCCTCTAGGAGGTACGTCCTGTCATCGGAGTAGATGTGACTACCCCACACAGTGCTAGACCTTCCGGGAAAGCGAGAACAAGCTTACTTATCCGGAGGCTTCTCATCCGTGTACTCGCGGTGCCCCCAGAGCAACGATTTGAAAGGAAAAGTTACCAGCGGGAGTGTTCTCCCCAAAACCTTCTCGTATACTTCCCCAAAAGGGTGCCGTTTCCCCTCCCCCCGCGTGGCTAAAAAAATTCCAACCTACTATTACCCAGAATCCAATGACTATCAGAAGGTTTTTCATTATAGTGAGAGAAAAATATCTAGGTAAAGAATCAAATTCAAAGAGATGCGTACCGAATAAAATGCATGTAGCACACACTTCCACTCTTACCGGCTCAAGGACCAACTGACGTAATTCGCTACTCCGTAGTGAAATTTCGTTCCAGAAGATTGCTTCCAGTACGCATGCGCGTGGAGATAACGGACTCTCTTCAAAAGTAAATTATACAGGCCGACAGACAGTCAACCCTTTGCCGTATTTGGCCCAAATTTTGATACGGAAATACATTCATGACGATAAAACTGTGTACAAAATTTTATCCATCTAACTATTCAAGTTTTTGAGTTATAGTGTTCGCATGAACGTGGACAGACACACAGACTTCCCTTAGACGGATTTTGTCCAAAATTTGATAAAAACCTACAAATTATGTGTGAAGATCACATACGAAATTTCATCCCCGTAGCTCTAATAGTTTTCGAGTCATCGTGTTCACAGGCAGACACACAGACAGACATAATTCCCAAATTGTGTTTTTTGGACTCAGGGAGGTCTAAAACGTGGAGATTCGTCCAAATCTCGAGTTCGAATTTTTTGACGATTACAATACTTTCTCTTTGTATACTTCGTATACGAGGAAGTAAAAACATTAAACAGTTGAGGTCACAGAAGCAGCAGTTGCTTCTTATTTTTAAATCGATGTGTCCGACTCACCACAATTGTCAATCGTTTGTTAAATCTGCAGGTGGCAGAAGACTAAGTGAAATGACTATACGACATCATTTATAACCAGCGGGAGTGGTCTCCCCTAAACTTTCTCTCATACTCGGGTGGGGAAAAATACGCCAAGCGGCAGTTACATGTACCATTCCCTAACACAGGTGGCGAAAAACGCGCCAAGCTGTCACGCCTATTTTTTTACCTATTAAAATGGTGAAGAACTTGAACCACTTTTTTCAACCGATTGAATCCAAAATTGGACGCTGATCTAAAATTAAGGCTCGATGGCCACATACCAAATTTCATTTATCTAAATCATTGTGTTTAGGAATTATCGTGTTCACAAACATGTGATTATACAGACCGACAAAAAGTCAACCCTTTCATGGATTCGATCCAAACTCTTTGATACGAACTACATTCCTAATGATAAAACTGTGTACTAAATTTTATCCATCTAGATATTTAAGTTGTTCAGTTATTGTGTTCGTATGAACACGGACAGACAGGCTTTAAGTGGAAGGATCTTGTCAAAATTAGATAGAAAAATACAAATTATGTGTAAAGACCACATACCAAATTTCATCCCTGTAGCTTTAATAGTTTTCGAGTTATAGTGTTCACAGAAAGACAGACATACCACTTTTTATTTATCAAAGTCATAGAGTTTACGAGTTATAATGTTTAGAAGTATGCGATTATACAGACCGACAGACAGTCAACCTGGTCCAAAATTTGATACGGACCTACATTAATGATGAGAAAACTGTGTACCAAATTGCATCCATGTTTTTGAGTTATAGTGTTCCTATGACTGCGGACAGACGGATAGACAGACTTCCTGTAGACGGATTTTCTCAAAATTTGATAGAAAACACAAATTATGTGTAAAGATCACACACCAAATTTTATCCCTGTAGCTTTAATAGTTTTCGAGTTATCGTGTACACAGACAGACGGACATAATTCCCAAATTGTGTTTTCCGGACTCAGGGAGGTCTAAAACGTGGAGATTCGTCAAAATCTCGAGTTCGAATTTTTTGACGATTACAATACTTTCTCTTTGTATACTTCGTATACGAGAAAGTAAAAAAGAACTCTTACCTTCAATCAAACGAATAAACAATGGACGAAAACTAGGTTAACCTGGAGTCTACTGTGCTGACTTACTTCTTTTGACTTAGGATCGCCAATTCTTTGCCGCCAAGAACGGAGATGAGAGAACATTTGTTATGGTTGCGCATTGATGTTTTAACGAGTGACTTGCGCGCCTGCTCGGAAATTAATCTTTTAATTGGTGTTTTGCACATCGCGCTATATTGAGCCTCTTTTCGATTGGACTGTTTTGTTCATCTCTTCGATGCGATTGGTCGATTCATTAGAATTTCAATAAAACTTCGTTTGGAATTCTTCTGTTTGAATATCGGTTCAGAATTGTGTATATTATTCTGTGTGTTTCTTTTCTCAATGAATAAGCGAGGCTACGAGTATTCCGCTATGCTGAAAGCGAAGCTGCTGAACGCTTTTTTAAATTAAAAAAAATACCCAGTACATGCTTGCAATGCCGCAGGTATTGCGTGGGGAAATACTCATTTTCGGAATTTTTTTTAAAAACCTAGCTGCTATGCTGAAACTAGTAGCTACTCGCTGATGCGTTTTTAAGTTTAAAAAATTGCCCGGTATACACTTGAAATGCCGCAGGCATTGCGTGCTCAATCTTTCCTTTTCAGGTGACGCATGCGCAAACGAGCAATAAAAAGCGCACTGCACATCCAAAACAGCAATTGGCGACGGCAAATGAAATTGCGCCAAGAGAAATTGGAGAGAAACAGGTGCGCACCGTAACCTCCAGGTTGACCGAAAACTATTCTAAACGAATGATTTTTCCATTTCGATCAAAAGTACCAATAGCGGATAAGAAATGACTTTCACGGAATAAGTGCGGGATCAAATATCTCTATCTCAAATTCTAACCACCATTTTTCACTTCCACGGAAAATAACTGGATTGAAACAATATAAAGTTTTTCGCATCAAGAGCTAATGTCTTAATGGTCCTCGACCGCCAATTTGACAGTTATTTCCAATATCGGAGATGGTTGTGCTTTTGTGCGATTTAGATGGTGTAAGTTTCCTTTTATATACATACAAGGATGTATCCAAAAGAAGTTGATACTGGTGATGAAAAATTATTTATTAACATTGGACAGAAAATACAAAAGGGAGATAAGAGACAAACTTGCCGATCATCTTCCCACATAATCACCAAATCTATTAAGGTATTTATCTGAACGCAGGACCAACTTGTTTAACCTGGCTTGGCAGAAATCACGTCCTGTCCATTGAGCCAGTTCTCAACAACTGTTTACACATCACTCTATGAAGAGAACCTTGTTCCAGATAAGTGTTTGTAACCCGGATTGGATGCCGAATCTGGACTGTAGGGGGGTGGCTCCAGACTTCCCACCTGAACTTTCGCAGAAATTCTTGAGTTTTGCGAGCAGTATGGGTATTGACATGCAGGAGGATGAAACCATCCCTCAACATACCAGTGCGTTTGCGTTGGATAACTAGACGCTGGCCAATTATTTCTTTTTTCCGAAATTGAAGGAAAACTTCTTTGGCACAAAGTCCTCTTTAAACAGTGATGTGAAAACAGTTGCAGAGAAGTGGCTCAATGAACATGGCGTTATTTCTGCCCAGCCGGTTTAAACAAGTGGGTCCTGCGTTCAGATAAATACCTTAATAGAGTTGGTGATTGTGTGGGTAAATGATCGTCATGTATGCCTCTTATTTTCCCTTTGTATTTTCTATCCAATGCAAATAAATAATGTTTAATTACCCTTGTAAACTTTTTTGGATCCATCATCGTATATTGTACTGCAGAAACGGCAAACCGAGACTTTGCAAGCGAGGTAAGAAATCAATTTTATGACCTGCAACATAGAACACAGGAAGAAAATGTCGCATCACTGCGAGAATTCATTTCACGCACTCTCCCCTGCAACAGCAAACTTAACTTTCCTAATTTGACGACAAAGTGCGGTCGGAACCAATACCACGGTTTAAACCTGACAGCTGCAAAAGGTGAAGTTGACAAGCACATTGCAGCCATGTCTGTGTTACTCTGACCTACAGAAAGAGAGAGGGGAGTAATTTACCCTACAGTAATTTTAGTAAACGAATGAGGAACACATGTGTCAAAGCTATGCTGGAAGAAACGTACATGCATGCGCACGTTGAGTTTTCTAAATGAAGATTTAGTTAGGTAATCTTTAGTTAGGTAAAGTAGCGGCAAATGCCGGTATGAAGAACTAATAATTGCTTTATCGCTACATAACATAACACCACTCCATGCCCCTGCAACTATAACCATATGGTTATTTAAGCAGTGACGTGGTCATGAAGTGGAAGAGAAATCACAACACCCGAAGGGGTGACCTCTCTTAAAACTTGACATTTCTCTATACCGCTGCCTAATTAAAAACGCATCAAGTCTACAAACATTTACAGGAGCAAAGGGAGGAATGCTATTGTGCTATACATTAAAAAAATATTTTGGAAACATGGGAAAATAAAGCCTTGAAAAACACAATATTACACAGTTATACATGAAATAGCTAGAAAATAATAAATACAAAAATGCAATGGAAAGACTATACGAAGAAAAAAATACATTAAAAAAAACAGAAAATGAAAGGAAAAAGATGAAAAACAAATTAATACAGTAATAAAAATAACATAAAAATGTACACAAGAACAGAGAGATGGGCCGCACAGTATTTTAAAAAGTTTGATTTTTAAGAGGAGTTGGCTGATGGAACTCTATTTGAAGGAGAAACACGGAGGATCTTGGAAGAAAGTCCTGAAAGAACGACAAAGCTGTTCTGAGTTCATTAGGGGATGATGGGCTGAAGAGGAGGCGAAGTTGAATGTCGAACTGGTGAAACGGGACTTCATCTCTAAAGGAAAGGGTGGAGTGATGAAGATGCATGAAGGAAAGTTGAAGTTTGGTTGAATTTAATTTCCCTCATCTCTGGAGGAAGAGGCTGTTCGGTTGCTGAAGTTGCTAATTAATAAAATGTTGGCCAAGAATGTGGGAATGGGACGAAAGCATTGGACTCAACTGAGAAGACTATTGAAGGAACGAAAAAAAAAACAATTAATTGGGATCTGGACGGAAAAGACTGGTTTCTCTTTGGAGAAAGTGGAGCAAATTATGTATCTTCCTTCTTGACGTTGAATTGTTGGCCACTCTTCGGAACCATATTGGCTGATGTTGTTGGCTGGGTGGTGCCATATGGTAGGAGGTTGTGAGGAGGCAAACCGTAGCATAATGGATTGGTGTGCCGATTTCCCCACAAGAACAGAAAGAGGTTTCAGCAAGGTTGAATCTATGGAGAAACGAAGGGAAAGGCCCATGTCCTGTGAAAAATAAAACTTCGTTGCGTGTCCAGTTAATTGGATGCAAGCTAACTTTGGGAATTAAGTTGTGAATGAGCCTCCCAGTATCTCCATCATCCCAAGCCATTTGCCAGGTGGCCAACATCTTATGTCTTAAGAATGTTTTGATAAAAGATTTTGGTAACTCGAGTGGTGTTTCAGGAAAGTTTTCCGTTTCTGCTGCCTTCTTAGCCAGTCTGTCTGCTTCTTCGTTCCCTATGTAACCAGCATGGGCTTTGATCCACGACACTCTGATGTGAGGATGACTATGGAGTAACTTGAAGATTTTCCGGGCAATTGAATTGTGACTCTTTGGGTTTGCTGCTGAATTGATGCTGGCTTGGTTGTCTACTAGAATAGTCAGTTGTTGAGTGGGGAGGGAAACGGCGTGTTCCACTGCTTTGAGAAGAGCTAGGATTTCTGCCTGGAAGACTGTATTTCTAAGAGAAAGCCTGGTAGACCATCTGTGGGTAATGTTGACGTCGGTCAAAACACAGAAGGCTGCACCCACACCCCTCTCTGTTTTCGATCCATCGGTATAAATTCTAAGTCCAGTGTTTATGTTGCCTCCGTCATCCAGGGAAATTTGAGTTGGACTTAGATGTTCCGATGGGTGTGTTGACCATCCGGTAGCTTTTTCTTCAATTTCACTGGGATCGATGTCACTGATGTTTGTAGAAAGAGGAAGTCTAAGTCTGAAGAGTGCTGTGCCACGAGCTTCTCTTTGTAATTGTAGATGAAGAGGAGGGATACCTAGTATGACCTGCAGAGCTGCCGTGGAGGTTGTCCTGTAGGCACCTGAGATCGCCAGGAGGAACGGACGTTGAATTGTTGAGAGTTTTCTGGCGATTCGGACTGTAGGTTCTAGACACCAGGCGACTGCCCCATGCGCCAGCACCCGTTCTGTTACTGTTTTATAAAGGTTCCTTCGATGAATAAGGGGAACTCCCCAGGATTTCCCGGCTATTTTTAGGAGATTATGATAAAGTTGAGTCGCTCTAGTAGATTGTGCTTTAAGGTGGGTGTTCCAATTCATCTTTTCATCAATATAAATTCCGAGATATTTAATAGCATGGGCTCTTTTAATTCTTTCGCCTTGCCAGCGAATGGTAGGTCCCCTAACTAGCTTGCTGATAAGGAGATAATTTGTTTTTTCTGCTGAAATTTGGAGTTGGTTTTTGCTTGTCCAGGTGGAGAATTTAGTAATAGATTCGTTAATTTGTGATTCAAGTTGGACTCTAGTCGGGGCATGGGAAACCAGGACAAAGTCGTCTGCGAAGGCTTGAATGCTGGTGTTAATTGGCCAGTTTTCTTGAAGTATTTCATTTGCGACCAAATTCCAGAGGGCTGGTCCACTGCAAGACCCTTGAGGGCAGCCTTGTTTTTGGCCCCTGATCGCTGGTCCTTCGCAGGTATTTAGGATGACCTTCCTATTCTGGAGAAGATTTTTAAAGATATTAACTATGTTTGCTGGGCATTTACTATTGTCAAGGTAAGATGAAATTGCGCTGTGCTGAATATTGTCAAAGGCACCCTTAATGTCGATCGAAAGCACCAGTACGTGATCACCACTTGCCTTCCCCTTGTGGATGGTATCCAAGAGTTTCGTGATGGCCATTTCTGTTGATCTTCCCTCACGGAATCCGTACTGAAGATTGCTAAGTCTGTTGTTCTTCTCGAGGTGAAAATTGAGCCGTTGGGTGAGGAGCTTTTCTAGAACTTTACCTATTGTCGGGAGCAGAGATATGGGCCGGTAAGAAAATGCTTCTGTTTTAGATTTGCCGTGTTTATGAAAAAGAATGATATTTCCAACCTTAAGGGGATCGGGAAATTTAGCCAATTTAAGGCAAGTGTTGAAAAGTTCCATGAGGAGGAAGGGGAATTTCTTGAAAATTTGCTGTATGATGATGTTGTCGATGCCATCTGGTCCTGGTGCTTTTCCTTTGGATAGATGATGGATGACAGTCGCTACTTCTCCTTTGGTGAAGGGGCAGTCGTTTGCGGTGCAAGGCGGGATGTAAGTAGAACTATTACTGTTGGCAGGATGGGGGAAGATTTTCTCCAGAATATCTTGAGCTATTTTGAGGTGGTTTCCTGAAGGATCTTGATTATTTAATGCTATTAATTCGGCTGGCTTGATCGCTTTTCTGAATGCAGCTTTGTAATGGGCGCCGTATGGATTCGTTGCTATTGTGCAGAATGATTTCCAGCCGGAATTCTTTGCAGTCTTGACTTTCCGCATGTACTTTTTCAGTTCTTCTTTATGGAATTGGAATCGGGCATTTCTCTGATCTTGGGGTGCCCTTTGTGCACGTCTGTGGCGCAAGTGGTGTGGTGGTGGTGTATGTCGCACACATCAGAAGGCGCTGCTGGATGAAATACAACAATTTATTTAATACAAACAACAATATTAAAAACGGCATGTAATGACGCCTCAGGATGTCAGGGTAAGCCCATGGACTCCAAAACATGGGTGAAGAGAACAT